>JAECUM010001162.1:70000-140700 GCA_016617855.1 Megalonaias nervosa
AATTGTGAAGCAAATCTAGCAATAAATCTCATATTTGTATCAATGACTGTGAATTGTAAAGCAAATCAAGAAATATATCAGTATCAATGACTGTGAATTCTGAAGCAAACCTAGAAATAATACTCATATTTGTATCAATGACTGATTTGTGAAGCAAATAAAAAAATACTCATATCAGTATCAATGACTGAGTGAATTGTGAAGCAAATCTATAAACAGTACTAATATCGGTATCACTAACCATATCAACTGTGAAGAAAATCTATAAATAATATTCATATTTGTATCACTAACTAAATGAATTTTGAAGCATATCTATAAATAGTACTCACATCTCTATCACTAACTATATGAATTGTGAAACACATCTATAAATAATACTCGTATCTGTATCACTAACTATATGAATTGTGAAGCATATCTATAAATAATACTCGTATTTGTATCACTATATGAATTGTGAAGCAAATCTATAAATAATACTTGTATTTGTGTCACTAACTATATGACTTGTGAAGCTTATCTATAAATAACACTCATATTTGTGTCACCAACTATATGACTTGTGAAGCATATCTATAAATAATACTCATATTTGTGTCACCAACTATATGACTTGTGACGCATATCTATTAATAATACTCATATCAGTACTATATGAAATGTGAAGCAAAGCCTGGAATAATACAATAAATATGTTGCAAATGACAGGAACTGGCAGTGAAATCCAGAACTACATTTATTTCAGGTATTACTGGCTACAAATTCAGAGATAACAATGCAGCACATCCTGATAACAGGAAAATACATATATATAAAAAAGGCATAAAAGCCATCAACTAGACTTTGTTTTTGTAAAACATGAATTTTTGAGTCTAATTAGTTCATACAACTCAGGAAACATTTGAAAATGTCTATAATGGCATGAACATCTAATGAGGTAATTTTGAAATAGTTATTGATTATGCCTACAAAATGGCTACCAAAAATGGATTTTGCTCAACATTGCTAACAAGGCTTTTGTCTAAAAAAAAAAGTCTTAAGTTAAAATTTTCAAAACTGTATCCCCCCCAAAAAAAGTGATAGCCTGAAAATTTAATCAGGTCCTCTGCATATGGATACAAGTATTCCTACTAAATTACACTACCATAAAGCGGAGTGTTTATTTAGAAGCAATCTTACTAAAATGCTCCTTGTGTCATCAGTGTAATCTGATTTATATAAACCAGTTTTTCATTTAAGAATCATCATCTACAGAACCCAATGATCCAAAATGCTGCAGTCAATGTCCATCCCTAAGGAACACAGTTTGCTAATGTTATTGTTCATAACCTTCAGCGGGCTGAATAACTTTTCTCTGCTTGTGTATGAAAACTTTACTGCGCTCATATGATGAAATCGTGCTGTGCAATAAATTATATCCTAAGCAGTTTACATTTCAAACAATTATCAAAACTTAGGTAACACAGTAGAATCTGTTAAATTTTCATGCATTTACAAGTGTGTAATTTTGAATTTTCTTGAAAAATATGTCAAGGCATTAAGATTTCTCTACCTGTTTGGTGAATGATTATGCAAGATTTATCTGAATGCCAGAAGTTTCTTGTTTTGTTTTATATAAAGTAATGCAATAGTTCAACACTGAAGGCAGAGACATGATAATTACACATAAAGCTGAGACATGATGATTACACATAAAACTGAGATGAATGATTACACATAAAGCAGAAACATGATTACACATAAAACTGAGACATGATGATTACACATAAAGCTGAGACATGATGATATTATTTACACATAAATGTAGTTTTCAGTTAATATTAACCCGTCTGCAGTGTAGCAATACCTGTGCTAATCTGGTATAAGCATGGCACAAGATATACAACTATCCAAGCCATTTTATTGAAGCAGAAAATCAATCTGTTCTTTTAATGGTTGACATTGGTAAATGTTCTTTGTCTGGAATCTTAGCTTGAATGTTGACTCTTAACTGATGGCATGGCAATTTGTTATGCTATGTTTGGTTTGTTTTTGTTTGCACTTTGGAAGTTTCAACTTCATGTGTACAGCGGGAAGTTGTATTGATCCAGTCTTTACTAATACATTATGTGGCATTTTAGTTTGTGAATCTGGGAAGATCTCTCACATTTTAATCCTATTAGTGAGATTGTATGCACTAATCTTGATAAATAGGGATTTTACTGATCATGTGTTTGCAGGCAGAGGAGGAACAGTTTAAATTGTGTAATCAGTGTGCAAAATTGATCAGTTTGTTGAATTTTTTTAGAAATTCAAAGAAATATCAAGTTGTATGTGTTCCGTTTCATACTCCTAATGTTAGAAATGTTCAGTGTGTGTGTGTGTGTGTGTGTGTGTGTGTGTGTGTGTGTGTGTGTGTGTGTCCTTTGATGAAGCTATGTGGATCAATGATGATGGTAAAATATGTGTATTTTATTTCCTGTAAAAGACAACTATTGAAAAACAGGACTGGATTTTATTGGCTCATGTACAATGACAAACCATGTCTGATTGGTTGATAATCACACGACCTGGCTGATTGTGAATCAAACTCCTCAAACTGAGTGCATACTCAAAGTTTGTTCCTTGGATTACATTACACTTGTTTCATTTTCACATTTAGACAACTTGTTTTTTTGTTTTTTTGTGTTAAAAATGCATCTTTTTTGCAAGCATGGTGCAAATGTACAGAAGCCTTATTATTAGCAAATTGCAGGAAGCAAAACCTATGTACATATTTATTAATTATTTATTATTTAATCACTCCATTCCACTAATATATGACAAATCTGACAACAATGTATCTATGGAAACAGATAATATGCCCCCTCCCCCACCTCATAACGCTTTTAACTTTTTATCAGCAAAAACTAAAGAAAATACTATAAGACCTTGACCATTGAGGTCTGGCTCCATCATCCCCATGGGTACATCATGTTTAGTGCACATCTATCTGAGGTCTAATATCCATCCAAATACATATTATACAAGTTATGTTTCCCCCAAAGATATTTAAAATAAGACCATGATGTCCTTGACCTTTAACTTCCACACCAGTAGTGATAGCTTGAACTTCCACACCAGTAGTGATAGCTTGAACTTCCACACCAGCAGTGATAGCTTGAACTTCCACACCAGCAGTGATAGCTTCAACTTCCACACCAACAGTAATAGCCTGAACTTCCACACCAGCAGTGATAGCTTCAACTTCCACACCAGTAGTGATAACTTCAGCTTCCACAAGAAAAGTGATAGCTTCAACTTCAACACCAGTTGTGAAAGCTTCAACTTCCACACCAGTAGTGATAGCTTCAACTTCCACACTAGTAGTGATAGCTTGAAACTTTCACACCAGTAGTGATGGCTTGAAACTTTCACACCAGTAGTGATGGCTTGAAACTTTCACACCAGTAGTGATAGCTTCAACTTTCGCACCAGTAGTGTTGGTGATAGGTAAACATCTTTAATTTTCTGGCTATCAATTCTTTTACGGCAACTGCATAGAGTATTGCCAAATCAAAAACCACTACCATTGACTATACACCTAAAATGTAAACAAGCACTCCCTGACCCCTTGACCATTGAGCTTTTAGGCAATCTGTTCCTATGGATATTGCCCTACCCACCTCCAATGTAATGTCAGCAGTCTGATCATAATCCCCTGATGAAAATGGAAGATACTGCCTTTTAAAAAATACTACCAAAAAGTGAATGCCAGAGAGATGGACAGATGGACATGCATTGTAACAGCAAGTTCATGTTGTACTTCACAGAATTCTGTGATGCATACAGGCCAAGCAGTCTCATTATTTGTGTGCATGTTTATAATTCATCTGTATTAATGCTAAGCATCATGATTTCACACCTTCTTGTTTGTTACCCTTGGTCATGCGAAACAATCCTAAACTGTCAGTGGCTGTCAGGGTTGTAAGAGAAAGTTTTGTTCAGACGAAGAGGTAAAAATGGTGTGTGAAATTCAATGTTGAATATCAGAGTAATCTGGCAGGAATTTAGAACTTTACAATAATGATGATAAGACAATGAAATAATCAAAGATTGAACAGAAAAGCCAAAATACAGAATATTCAATTATGATTGTCCACAATTAAAAATGATCACATTTTTCTTATTATGAATATATTCTTAATGTAGACATGAATGATATAGCAGTTAAGACATATATTTCTAGACTGTCAATCACAAGAATCCAAGCCAAGGACTATTTAAGGACAAATCAAGGAATTAGCTATAATGTAAATAAAACTATGACCATATGATTGCAAAGAGAAGATAATTCATAAAATGGCAATGATTTTTAAAGATATTACTTTTTCCCCTAAAATTTTTATGTTCATTAAAATCATGAAACCTTCCTCAGAAGAAAAAGAAAAATTAAATAAAACTGGTTCATATAGCCTTCTGTAATTTATTATAATACAAGCCCTACTAATATGGCAGATGAATAATAGAATCTTTTTGTGAGTGATATTGTGGTAATCTTCACAAAAAAAACTTAATTAAAATCCCCCCCCCCTTTGTTTAGTACATCCCACAACATGGCAGATGAGAAATCTGCAACTTCAAAAGACATTAGCAACTTGACCAAGTTGATAAAATTTATCTCATTTATAGTGAGATCCTTCACTCGTCATATGACCCTGACCTTTAATAACAGCAAATGAAACATGCTGTTGATGCAAAACACAATGATTTAAGAATATTGACTTGTAAAGCCTGCCATAAGATTTCTTTGGCAAAAGGGGAGAGTGTTGGAGTGCTAGAAGGTCTTTGTTTAGTTTCTTATACTTTGACTGGAAATCACAGAGGTGGGTGGGTCGGGGCTTGTTGTTATTATTATAGTGTAAGGCATTAGGTATAGATAAAGCCTGAAATAAAATGACCAAAGAAAGTCCTCAAAATTTACTAATGTATACAAAATTCCAGATCAGTATCACACGACAATTTATATCCAATCAGATTGTAGAAAACTCAGTCAATCATAAAAGCTGGAGGTATTGGGATATAATAGGCTTTTGTGAATTAAACCAGAGCAAGAATATTTGTTTCAAACTATTTGAGAGCCATGAATTTTTCCAAATTGGAGGCATCTGCATCAATAAAGATGTATTCCATAGGACCTTTGATTAATCTGCATACAAGCTAAAATGGCTGCTTTGCTCACAGTCCATTACACAGGTGAATATTAGGTCCTACAACATGTGTATTTATTGTACTGACCTACCCAGACATGATAAATTGCAGATTGAACTAATACTGTCACACCAAAATGAAATTTCTGGTGTTCAAAATCAAGAACCATAATTATTCATTCTGAATGCAACATTACATCATCAAGGGACTACACACTCTGTAACAAAAAAAAATCAATTCAGAGACTGGTATGCCATTTCCTAATGGATCATCATTAGTTGCTGCATTACAGAATGCTATGTGGGACACAGTCCATAAGAATTCACCAGTTCCTCTGGCTCTAAATCTGGTCAAGCTGGTAACAGACAGTTTCATTTTATTGTATTATTTTATCACATTACCAAGCTCTACCATAAGGGCACAACTTTTTCCTGACAATTTCTATGAAGTCTCCCAGAGGCTGCTCTTGTTTCACCTCTTCGTGTCAAATGTCTAATATGGACTGTTCTGCTAAGGTTTGTAGGATATCAAAAGCAGAATACAATTATGGATTTTGCCACCTGAATTTAGAAAGACCACTTCAATCAATCTTAGACAAAGCATTCCTATTTTATTCTTTTCTCATTTCATGAAGCTGAAGGGGTAAAAAATATCTGATTGCTGAAGAAAACCCTTCATTTGAGACTCTGACACCAAATAAGACTTGACTGCTGAAATCTCTTCTAAATTGAGACCATTTGACCCACAAAAGACATTTCCTTTTGAGTTAACATCAACTTAAGCATGCCGCAATGACCCAAGTAGAAACATACCATAAATGGTACATCATAAAACTAAAATACAAAATTTAACAAGTCTTGACATGGCAAGAATTGCATAAATTCCACAATCTTGCATCTATAATCCTCCTCCTCCTCCTCCTCCTCTCCCATTATGCACTCAATAGCACACATTATTCTGTACACGTGCACAATATTTATAGGGGCCCCCAAGTGGTCAAGTGGTCTCAAGTGCTCTCCATTACAGATCACTACCATCTCACCTCTGTCTGCATGGGTTTGAGTCTCGGATTCGACCAATGTGGGTACATGAGAAAGCTTACAAGTAGATTCTCGTGGGTCAGTGGTTCTTTCTTGGGTTTTCCTGGGTTCTTCCTCCACCATTAATATTGGCTGCCATGTATAGCCTATCCTGTACTGAAAAATGGCCTTAAACCCTACAACAACAACAACAACAACAACATTATAAAAGACAAGAGAGGAAGTATTAATCTATGGGTTAATGTCATACAAATATTAGCTTAAAACCTACATAGTGTGCATACATGTACATCACTTAATTGCTTTTGTAACCATCTCAAATAAACATAAGAACAATGGAAAAATTTAATGAATATTTGATGATAGATATACTTATAAAGTTGAAACATTCCAATTTGAATAGGACTGTCATCTTGCTTTAGGTCAAGTGGCTGTTTGATGATTCTGTATATATAAATGATTTTGTTCAATGCATTATTTCTTGGATTTGGTAGTTTTAAACAGCTATTTAATGATGATCTCAAAGTTCTCCTTGTTATAATGTGCCTCATTGTAATGCAATTCCAGATATACCATGGTACTGATATAGATCCCTTGACCAAAATCACAGGAATGTATAACAATAAGAGCTGAAAGAAAACAAGGTAAAATATAGTCTTGTATCTTCATTTCCTTTTGAAAACATCATTATTTAACAACTTTTGATAGCACTCGCCATACCATGGCTCTGTATATTAAGCTATTCTCAATATATCACTGTTTTGTATACATCACGGTTCAGTACATAATGCAGTCTGCAGTTCTGGACCCAGACTACCACATTTACATGTATTGCTTTTTGGATTATAACTAAAGCTTTCACAACCTTAAACTCCTTAAAACAATACACTTAAAAGAAACTAAATGCATTTTCTTCCATACTGTCTTCAACACAGATCTGCCAATATTAAACATTGTGAAAGAAGATCTTTAATTCTTTAAAAGTTTTATTCTATATCTGACATCACATAATAACTGAAATGAAAGTAACACACAAAAAATGTAAAAATTCAAAACACCAACAGGAGACTTTGAATGATTTCAAATTAAATTTATCAAAATTATCACATATAAATCGATACTATTTTGGCCCTCGATATTTTTTATTTTTATTAAGATTAATGAGTCTACACATGCACACATGCTATGACAATTAGTGCCATTCTGTTCCAGTGACATCTGACAGAAGAAAAGGACAAATAAACCTATGTGAATTTAAATACATTTTTTGTCAGGAGTGTGATGCAGAAAGTTCATGGATTTTTAAGGTCTGGATAGTAGACTTCGGTGACATACTGATAGCTTTGCAAAACTAGTACAAGTTTGAAATTTGTCACAAAAGAGACCAGATGACTAAGACCTAAAGCACAAAAAATAATACATTTACATGTGTTTATAAAATAGTAACAACCAAATTTATCTCGTTAAAAACAAATAATAAAAACTTACAATTTACTAAAAGTGCAACTGAACACAAGTCAATTATGCAGCAAATTCAAATATCCACCCTTTGTTACTTGCCATGGAGCAAGCCTTACACTCACAGCTCAACCAAAGTACTGTCATGTGGGAAAACAACTAAGGACTTAAGGTCAAACATTTACTGGAAGAGGAAGAACTCTACTTGGCAGTGAACAAGTACATGTATTAAATTTGCAGCTCAATCAAAAGGATTCTCAACTTGGAAATGGAGTGAGTGCTGCCTTTACAACCCAAGAGCTTATGGGGCCACATGCATGACAGAAAACTTGTATACAGTAAATGGGCACCTGATGGCTCATTTTATTACTGGGATTATTTTCAAAGGCCAGGTATCTGGGTACCTGGATACCTGGGTACTCAATGGCCAGGTATCTGGGTACCTGGGTACCCAATGGCCAGGTATCTAGGTACCCAATGGCCAGGTATCTGGGTACCTGGGTACCCAATGGCCGGCTTATTAAATAAGCTTTCATAGATTTTGTTAAAAGAGTAAACTCCTACCAAAAAAACCCCACCAAGTTTGTCATCAAATCAGTTTTTGGGACCCACCAAAGGTATCTAAATGGTCAGATCAGCTTGGTGTTTTTCAATTGTTTCTTTATCTATCTCACAAGAAAGTGTAATGGAGAGCACAAAACCAATATTTCCTTTCCTTGGGAGTGGTTGGTGGGGATAAATATCATTGTCTATAATAAGCTATGCAAGTTCAACTAATCATTTTCTGACAATATTATAGGGAGATCTGCATGACCTACTAACAGTTCCCTATTCTGTATCACCTTAGTTAGAAAAAGTAGAACAGCTTTATGACATTACAAGAGTGCCCCCCCCCCCGGCCTTACAATTGGAAACATTAAAAATTTAAATAAATATATTTTTCTAATAATTATGCATAATCTCACAATTAAAACAACAAATAAAGTTTGAAAATCTTTCAAGCAATGCTAAAAGCAAACTAAACTATGCACAAGTTATCATATGATAATCACAGACTCTCTTTAAGTTGTACATTGTATGCACCAAGTCTGAACAGAGAAAAATAGTGATAATTACAGACTGTCTTTAAGTTCATTGTATTTATCAAATCTGAACAGAGAAAAATAGAGAAGACTCCTATGACTTAGTGCACAAAAAGGGTGAAATACACCAGTACTGCCAACTATGCGCATCCACAAATCAAATGAAATACAACAGTACTGCCAACTATGCATATCCACAAATCAAATGAAATACACCAGTACTGCCAACTATGCGCATCCACAAATCAAATGAAATACAACAGTACTGCCAACTATGCATATCCACAAATCAAATGAAATACAACAGTACTGCCAACTATGCGCATCCACAAATCAAATGAAATACAATAGTACTGCCAACTATGCACATCCACAAATCAAATGAAATACAACAGTACTGCCAACTATGCACATCCACAAATCAAATGAAATACAACAGTACTGCCAACTATGCACATCCACAAATCAAATGAAGTACAACAGTACTGCAAACTATGTGTCCACAAATCTGATTAATTACAAGATATATCAAGTCTGAATAATGAAAAACAGTGATAATCACAGACTGACTTTAAGTTCATTGCATTTATCCAGTCTGAACAGAGAAAAATAGAGATGACTCCTGTTAACTTGGTACACAAAAAGGATGAAATACAACAGTACTGACAACTATGTAATAATTATAATAATAATAATAACGACTTTATTTAGAGAAGGTAACTCAATTAGTTACAGAACTAATCTACCTTGAGGCTTTCTATCTGTTATGTACAATATGTACAGTATATACAACATGATCTGAAGAATCGGGCTTGACACCAAATAATTAAGTTACTTTAAAAGTCAAAGTATCAAGCCTGGAACACATGCACAGGCATCTGTGAAAACAAACATATACAAAATATAAAATATCATCCTGCATTGAAAAATTCAACTGTGAAAATGATGCAAAATTACAGAAAAGCAGGCGGTATTTATTATACTAGAACTGTTCAATTTTCTAAAGATTTCATCCATCTGAGACATTGATAATGAAAAGAAGAAATGCTAGGAGCCTGCCTTACGTCACTGGGAATGTTGTTCCATACCAGTGGACCAGTATATTGAAAACTTTTTTTTTAAACAATTCCTTTTTTGGCCTTGGTATAATGTAATTTTTACTTCTTATGGACCTTAAATTTGGAGCACCATCAGCATCTCTTTGGTGAAAGATATTGCTAAGATAGACAGGAATGGCTTTACTGGATACTTTATACATCAATTTTTCCTTTCTAAGAAATATTCTTTCATGTATTGTTATGCATCAACAAATCAAATGAAACACAAAATTACTGCCAACTATGTGTCCACAAATCTGATTAATTACAAGATTAGTGCCAACTATGTGTGCCCATAAAACTAATGAATATACTATTACTGCCAATCATGCAAATCCACAAAATCTCCAAAACCCTGTAGGACTTGATGTACTGACACTGACTTTGCATCAATTTAATTTAACATAAACACATCATGAGAATATACATGTGCTGTGTGCCTAGCCATAGGCCAGGATATTCAAACACATCATAAGAAAATACATGTGCTGTGTGTCTAGACATAGGCCAGGTTTTTCTAATATATTATGAGAATATACATGTGCCATGCATCCACAAACAGGCCTGATTATTCAAACAATATATAGTGCCTCATTAACATCTTTTAACATTATAAAAGTAGTTCCACTATTAACTTCCACTAAGATATTTATTCTTCAAAGGCATATAAAAACACACTCAGCATACAATGTTGATTGGGAAAGCGGCATCATTTATTATGTATATGCGACATCAGCTGATCACTGTCGACACTATGCATCCCATGAGATCTGCTAATACATGTATTACATACAAGCTCGAAATGTACTATACCGATGATGCAAATTATACTAAATGTGTTGTATCATAAATCCAGGAAACCATCATGGATTTAAAAACTAGGAATTGCATTGGCTTACCATAGCTAATCTTAAGCTTTTCACTGCATATTCCAAAACGCCCTCAACCTGACAAAAAATGCACCCACAAATAATGACCGGGGGGGGGGCCATAATGCAAAATCCATCACATGTATGATGTGCCTCCCTCTGCTATTGTTTTAGAACAGCTCCTTGCAAGGAAACCATGTATGGTATACAATAATGACAGCCCTCTTGCAGATGGTCAGCCTAGAAACAGCATAACTACAAAATTTTGTAATTTTCATTGATTAGAAAGATGTGTGTCAATGGACAGACAGACAGACAGATAGAACATAACACAATGTCCTTGATATGTTTTTAAAAAGCCTGTGGATAAGAAGAGAAGTAGATAATGATCTCTACCCTTTATCACTGCTGTAGCTCAGTTGGTAAAGTGATAGTTGCTATTGATATTGTTGTAGGTTTAATGCCATATTTCAGCACATTACAGGCTATAAATGGCAGCAAATAAATCTGGCGAAGGAAGAATCTGGGAAAACCCCAAGAAGAACCATTGACCCAAGGGAAGCAACTGACACTCTTTCTCACATGCCCATATTGGCTGAGCCCAAGACTCAAACCAATGCAGTAGTGGTCAAATGTGTAATCCAATTGACACAGGTTTAATACCCAACATGGCCAGCCCAAAAGGATGCACTCGGTGTGTCCTTGGAAAAGGCACTTTCCTCCATCTTCCTTCAAATAATTTAGACAATAATGAGTTTAAAACCACCAATAAAACAACAACAAACCTCACCATGATAATTTTTCCTTGTGTCAATCTCAAAACTCGTATCAACATTACTGAATACCATCAAATAGCTCTCAAAATATTTTGTTTACATCAACATACTGGTGTAGTTACTGAACCCTTTCCCTAGTGGTTGGTGTCATTAAAATTTTCTGCAATTTATTTCCCTGAACAATACAACTAATTCATAGTCTGATTCAAATGACCTTAAAGATAAATACCCAATAAACAAATTCAGTAAATATCTCACTAAAATAGCAACTTCATTGATTTTTCAACTATATCAATTCCACAAATACAAAATCAAATATTAATCGACTAAAAGGGAACTGAATATATATGATATAGCCAAATCTATACTAATTTTACATTCTGTTTTATAAACTCATGCAATCATCAATAAGAATAACAAGAGATTAAATCTACTTACTATAGTATACATGTATACATGTTGAACAGAGTATGTATAACTTCATTCTTTAACACTCTATTGTTGGTTAATCAAAATTTAAAGAATACTGAGAGATGGCAGCTTTCTTGTAATTAAAACAGTAAAAAACGCATTAAAAAGACACGATCGTATCAAAGTCTTTTATGTCAATATCAACCAGATTTAGTCTCATAAACTCATCAAGAGCATCAACACCAAGCACAGCATTGCAGCTTTTTGTTGCAATGAAATTCTTTCATGAAAATCCAGGCTTGACACAATTAGTACCTTTGAAATTTCAATCAAACGGATCACACTCGGGTACTGTCCTATCACCGAAACTAGATTGCCAGAAATTCAGTTGCTGACAGTCCTCTGTAACAATAGTACACAATATACTTGGGATTCATCCACTCATAACTTCATCAGTATTGATGACCATGTCATTGTTCTCTCTAGACCTGCTATAAGGCAAAATAAAAACTAGTGGTATATGTGTTTCCAGTTGGCCGACCACCCCAATTTTTTGTTGCTCACCCTAGCAATTTTTCCCCCCCAGGGCAAAGAAAAAAGGAAAGAAAACAACAACAAAAACTTTTTAAAAATTTCCCAAATTGATTTATGCATCTAACTGAGCTGGTTTAGCTTCGTATTTAAAGTGCTTAGTACATTATGTATACTAGTCATTATAATATAATGTTTTAAAAAAGAAATTTTAAATTTTCTTTTCTTTGAAAATCCTGAAATTGATTTGTGCATCTGATTGAGCTGTTTTAGCCCAGTACTTTATATATACTAATGATTATAAAATATAATGTTTAAAAAAAAACAAAAAAACCTACATACCTACCCACCCTGATTTTAAAACCAGTTCTGTAAGAAACGCAAATATTTTCTTTGTGTGGCCTAATGAGAGATCAAAGTGTCCATGTGAGCATTACCAAACTGGCATGTCATTTTCCTCTAGAAAAGTGTGATTTAGGCTTGAACACAGTTAACCTTTAAAAATTGCATGGTTATGGAATCTATCATATACATAATCCATCCACACTGTATTGCTTTGGGTGGCAAGTCATTGTGGGTGACAAACACTTCAGTTCTATCCCTCTTAAGTGAGGACTGTCATGTGTAACTGAAAAAACTTACTGCAGAGGGGGCTAAATATGGGCTTATTTCTGACTGGTACTCGACTTCCATTGATGTCAAAATTCCATCAACATGTTGCTTCATGGTATTGCAAAACTCTTGTATGCAAACTCCAGTTTAAGGCTGTTTATTTTCCCAAAAACATCATGAAGTGGGTGCAACAGAAAAAATGAATTTGTATGGTGTCATGTTTTGTTCAATAAATTTGCCCTAATGTCTCGGATGCTCTTGATATGAAAAGAGTTAAGGATGCTTAATCAGATAATTTGGAACTGTATAGTCTTCAGGCAGTTTAAACTAACTGTAAGAAGCTTAGTCATTTAGTTAACTTTTGTCTGCAACATCTTTACTGACTGTACAACTAACCCAAAAAATCTGTAAACTAGACTTCTTTTTTTAATGAAATCTTTATTATCCCCTTAACAGGTTGACTGCTGGGTCGGGAAACACCATCCCAAGGTCACCTTACAATCAAAACATTTCTGGTTATCAACTAATCTAGGGACAATAAATAATACACAAAAAAGGAAAAGACACACATGTACACATGCATACACACATGAATATTGCAAGCAATCTCATTTGACACAAATAACAGTGTATAGGTGACATAGACTTTGCAATATTACAGTAACATTTCCTGTAAACTAGACTTACTGACACTTGAATTTTACTTCATGAAAATGTCTATTTCACACCTTCATTGATAAACTAAGACAATTTGATATAATGACATTTGGACTTTCATATGACCCATGTCCAATTGCTCAGAACGTGTTCCAGTCAAAACTTCTGAATTGCCAGAATACAAAGATTTCCAGAAGCCTGGGATGTATGTATTGGATATAATGGCACATAAGGACAATACTGGCTATATTGTGACAATTCAAGCTGCAGTCTAAAACATACAGATAAAGATGGGGGGGGGGGGTACTTTTAAACCAAAAATGAAATAATACATGAGACAAAAAAAAGTTAACAGTAAAAATCTTAAAATTTTGGAAAAGGACATTAAAATAAGAGACAAAAAAAAACAAAAAAAAAAATATATAATCATTAACATAAAAAGTAATTCCAAGATAGAAAAGATTCTGCATACCTCTTTACATTTTCTAAATTTGGAAAATAAAACAGAAAGAATGAGAAGCATCAAATACTTAAGTCCCAATTCTAAAAAAGATTCAGAATGTGGATTGGGCATTTTGTAACAAGAACACAGAATTAGGTATTTTTTTTTTAATATTCATTAATGGACACTTGTGTAAATGGTCCTTAAGAAAAGCAGTTTGGCATATGTCTCTGATTTCTATCATTAAAATCTCCACTAGCTGCTTCTGAGCTTAAAACAGTTGTGCCACTCTTTTTGAAGGTTTGGTTTCTTTGGGTATTTAGGGCATAGTAACATAAGTAGGTTATTTAGTCCTGAGGCAACTGGAGTAAAGTGCCTTACCCAAGGACAAAAACATGGTAGCCTATTGAGCTGACCCAATGAAGGATTCAAACAAGCAACATTTTAATCACTAGTCCAACTAACCACTGAGCCACCAAAGATCCTGTTTCCATTAATCAAACTTAATGACATGCAGGGGAGCTCATCTGGTCTATTTTGCATCTCCATATCCCGCAAAGACAATAAAGTACATTTTATTATATGCTTTGAGAAAAACAATGTAATCTTTATTACCGCATCTTATCCAAAATATTATAGTCTTATTTCAATATAATAAAAATGATCAATTTCACTGTCAAATACAATTTATCATTGATGCTACAACAGTTACCATCATTGCAATATGAAAATGTTGCTGTCAAATAAAATTTAATATTGATGCTAAAACAATTACCATCACTGCAATGTGAAAAATGTCACTGTCAAATAAAATGTAATATTGATGCTATAACAATTACCACATTGCAATGTGAAAATGTCGCTGTCAAATAAAATTTAATATTGATGCTAAAACAATTACCACATTGCAATGTGAAAATGTCGCTGTCAAATAAATTTAATATTGATGCTATAACAATTACCACATTGCAATGTGAAAATGTCACTGTCAAATAAAATCTAATATTGATGCTATAACTATTACCACATTGCAATGTGAAAATGTCACTGTCAAATAAAATTTAATATTGATGCTGTAAGAATTACCACATTGCAATGTTAAAATGTCACTGTCAAATAAAATTTAATATTGATGTTATAACAATTACCACATTGCAACGTGAAAATGTTGCTGTCAAATAAAATTTAATGTCGATGCAACAATAATTACCACCATTGCAATGTGAAAATGTCGCTGTCAAATAAAATTTAATATTGATGCTATAACAATTACCACATTGCAATGTGAAAATTCCACTGTCAAATAAAATTTAATATTGATGCACATTGCAATGTGAAAATGTCACTGTCAAATAAAATTTCGTATCAATGCAATAATAATTACCATCATTGCAATGTTAAAATGTCACTGTCATAAAATTTAATGTTGATGCTATAACAATTACCACATTGCAATGTGAAAATGTCGCTGTCAAATAAAATCTAATATTGATGCTATAACTATTACCACATTGCAATGTGAAAATGTCACTGTCAAATAAAATTTAATATTGATGCTATAACAATTACCACATTGCAATGTGAAAATGTTGCTGTCAAATAAAATGTAATATTGATGCTATAACAATTAGCACATTGCAATGTGAAAATGTCGCTGTCAAATAAAATTTAATATCGATGCAACAATAATTACCATCATTGCAATGTTAAAATGTCACTGTCATATAAAATTTAATGTTGATGCTATAACAATTACCACAATGAAATGTGAAAATGTCACTGTCAAATAAAATGTAATATTGATGCTGTAACAATCACCACATTGCAATGTGAAAATGTCACTGTCAAATAAAATTTAATATCAAAACAACAATAATTACCATCAATGCAATGTTAAAATGCCGCTGTCATATAAAATTTAATGTTGATGCTATAACATTTACCACATTGCAATGCGAAAAATATTGCTCAGAGAAAAAATATTTTACAAACCTTGTTAGAAAATTATCCAACTAGTATTAAGATTTCCTTCATCAGAATTAAGTGTTGAGCAATGTCACAATCTAAACTGCTTGTACCTCTTGTACTGACACAAAAGCCTCTGGCCAAGTTACTTTCTCACAAGCAGAAAAGAGGAGCTGCCTGTGTACTGGCCTCAACTGACAAGCAGTGCAATCAAATCCATTCTAATCAGACCTCTGTTTCATTACTTCCATAATCCCTGTTCCACATTGGTGTTATTAGTATTTACTACTCCACTCCTGTTTCTGAATCTGATTTCTTTTGTTGGACCAATTTTGATGGATTGTAGTCCAGTTAAAGCCAATGTGACTTAATGTAGTATCCGAACCAGAACTGATCTGAACATCTCATTTTCTCACTGAACAACAAAAATAATACCCCCTTCTCCTTCTGCTGGTCCAAAATCAATTATACCCAACTACTATGTGGCACAATATTTTGTTATGTGGACTGTAGAATAACATTCATTAAATAAACAAGATCTGACAGCATTACTTTAGGTTTTCCATGGCTTACAGAATATTCATCAAACTGCAATAACTCCTTTTTAAGATTTCAAGTTCCTTCTTTAATAAAGTCTGATAAAAATGCCTAAAAACATTCTGTCCATCAATTGCCCTAAAAAATGTAATCTTAATCTATTTATCTGCATTGTTTTGGCAAGTTTCCTCTTAACATAGTCACAAAAACATTCCATTTACCTTTCCAAAAATAACACTACCTTTATAAAAACAAGACTGATTAAAACTTGCAAAATCTGAAATTTGAATATTCCCCAATTCCTGTCAAATCAGAAAGAAATACTCTGTCCAACAATTTAAGAATAAATACAAATCTCCATGACCAATGCAAAGGATATTAACTACTTAGTCATTAAGACCAGTCTAAGGGCATGCTGATGTGCAAATCAGCCTAGCTATCAAAGGAATAGTCATTAAGACCAGTCTAAGGGCATGCTGATGTGCAAATCAGCCTAGCTATCAAAGGAATAGTCATTAAGACCAGTCTAAGGGCATGCTGATGTGCAAATCAGCCTAGCTATCAAATGAATAGTCATTAAGACCAGTCTAAGGGCATGCTGATGTGCAAATCAGTCTAGCTATCAAAGGAATTGTCATTAAGACCAGTCTAAGGGCATGCTGATGTGCAAATCAGTCTAGCTATCAAAGGAATAGTCATTAAGACCAGTCTAAAGGCATGCTGATGTGCAAATCAGATTAGCTATAAAACAAATAGCCATTAAGCCCAGTCTAAGGGCATGCTGATGTGCAAATCAGCCTAGCTATCAAATGAATAGTCCTTAAGACCAGTCTAAGGGCATGCTGATGTGCAAATCAGCCTAGCTATCAAATGAATAGTCATTAAGACCAGTCTAAGGGCATGCTGATGTGCAAAAATCAGCCTGGCTATCAAACGAATAATCATTAAACCCAGTCTAAGGGCATGTTGATATGCAAAAATTAGCCTGGCTATCAACTGCATAATCATTAAGACCAGTCTAAGGGCATGTTGATATGCAAAAATTAGCATGCTATCAACTGCATAATCATTAAGACCAGTCTAAGGGCATGCTGATGTGCAAATCTGCCTGCTATCAAATGAATAATCATTAAGACCAATCTAAGGGCATACAAAGGCTATCAACTGCAAAGTCATATGACCATTTTGATTATAAAACATTATTTTGATTCTAATGAATACATCATTCAAGGTTTACAACTTGCACATTTCAAACATCTTCCAAATTTGTGAGTTACTAACAATTGTTCTTGCTGATTTTGGGGCATAACACCATTTTTCAGCACATGATAGGCTATACATGGCAGCAAGTATACATGGTCGAGGAAAAACCAAGGAAAACCCTGGCAAGAACCACCAACCCAGAGGAAGCTACTGTCAAGCTTTCTCACATACCCAAACTGGCTGACAACAAAACTTGAACTACACAGACATAAGCTGAGATGGCAGTGATTGGTAGAGGCAAGTGCCTTAGACCACTTGGCCACCTATTGTTCTTGAGGTATAAAAAAAATTGTTTTCTTCGATGACACTGAAAATGAACATTTAACTGACATGATGGATTTGAATATCTTCTTTAAAGGTGTCCTGTTTAATCTCACAGAAAATCTCAGGATTTCCTGAATGTTTTTAATTCTTTAACTCATTAGGAGAATGGTAAGGCTTAAGTAGAACTTGTCAATTTTTAGATATCTAATATAGCTTTTCAATCACCATTATATGATGAATTTTAAAATTACTAGGAAAATGTAAAAATTTCATGCACCCATTTCCTCATTTATTTTCCTTGATAAAGATTCTTTAAATTATATTTTTCAAATTTATATTATATAGTTTTTACAATGGTTAACCTAAACTGTAATAATACCTGACTATTTCTTACGTTTCAGAAGGAAGCACAAGAGTCCCTAGAAGGGAGTGACACTATCCTTGCTGAAAAAAAGTTACAGGACTCAAAGATTATACCTTTTCTTCTGCATTTTAATCTTTTTAACTGCTGAGTATTGAAACTATGATATTTCTAAGAAACTCAAACATACTAAATATGGCAGCAAAGTTATTTTCTTGTATGTATTGGTTAATATGTTCACTACATAACTAGAAGTGCAGTACAACAATGTATATAAAAGCAAAATACTATGTCATGACTTTTGACTTTTAACATTATATCATGGATAGAAAATTACTCAGCCTGACTTGGACAATGTCAAAATACCAACATGTTAAGGCCCATAACAAATAATTTTCAGAGAAATCACTAAGTTATTTCATCATGCAATGTATTCATTAGATAAATCCACAAACTGGGTTTTATAAAATATAAAAAAGATCTAATCACACCTGTGATAAAAAAGATCTAATCACATCTGTGATAATAAAGAACTAATCACACCTGTGCAATGACTTGCACAAGCCAATACATCTAGAACCTGGAGTCTGACTTTTTACCTTAAATCAATGTCAGAATGGTGAGTACCAACCCAACTTGCTGCTTGAAACACAAACTAAATACAAAATCTGATCCAAACTCACTTGTATCTTCACAAGTCCTTGTGTTCATAAGCTCAATGAAGCAGAAAATGCAACCAATGTCCTCTGACTTTAACCAAACATAGGTTTGGTTTTCAAAATGTCTTCATGTAAGTGTTCATACACTGACGATCAGATCAGTACCATTTTCAGAACCAATTAAATATTTTATGACATATTCAGGACCAATTAAATATTTTATGATGTGTCTATGTGCAAACCTAATGTTAATCCCGCCACTCATGCAAGTGGAGCAGTGGTAAGATTTTCAAGGCAGTTGCTACAGTGCCATGTTAGATATCAGATGAAAGCTGTTCAATGAGAACCAGCAACATACTGCTATAATAGCGTTTTAGTGAAGATTCCATACTGACAAGACCATTTCTTCAGAGGCAGTAATTACAATTATAATTGCAATCACATTTGGAATTAGTAATGTCTGAGCCACATTTTTTTTACATGAGCCCATCATAATTTCATACAAAATAAGAAATAATGCAGAACAGAATTGGGCCCTTTAATCAGTCATATTTACAATAAACGTGACAAGTCTCTCACCAGACCAATGATCCAATGGAAGATAAATGAGTAAGGATTGCCCAGATCAATAGAAGAAAGTCACAATGCATTCTCATAATTTGTAGAAAAGTATCAATCGGGGAATCATTTTAGGATCTAATATAATCTTACTTCCTCTTCCCTACTTAACGTCATGATGCCCTTTACCTACTTGCCCAGGAAGAATAAAAATGTGGAGGATATTGTATAATTAGTTGAATTTGTGACAGTGTGCAGGATATTGTATAATTAGTTTAATTTGTGACAGTGTGCAGGATATTGTATAATTAGTTTAATTTGTGATTGTGTAGAGGATATTGTATAATTAGTTCAATTTGTGACAGTGTGCAGGATATTGTATAATTAGTTTAATTTGTGACAGTGTGGAGGATATTGTATAATTAGTTTAATTTGTGACAGTGTGGAGGATATTGTATAATTAGTTCAATTTGTGAGTGTGGAGGATATTGTATAATTAGTTCAATTTGTGACAGTGTGGAGGATATTGTATAATTAGTTTAATTTGTGACTGTGTGGAGGATATTGTATAATTAGTTCAATTTGTGACAGTATTTAAATCCATGTACATTATTGCCGGCTTGAGCATCAAAAACTGCCCTTTACCTACTTGCCCAGGAAGAATAAAAATGTGGAGGATATTGTATAATTAGTTCAATTTGTGACAGTATTTAAATCCATGTACATTACTGCTGGCTTGAGCATCAAAAACTGTTCCTAATGAAAACAACGTCCCTTCTTTGCAGATTATGGTGAATAGAATATCTGAATGCACTTCTTGAAAAGTAGTATCGTAAGCAAATACACGTTTTTCAAACTAAGATTATTGTTTCTGCCAAGATATAACCTATTGACCAAACTAATATAGTTCTCAAAAAGGGATGGGCTTTTAATCAGACAAAGATATTCTAAGGAATTATTTGCCATATTGTGACAGAAAAAGGGTGGTCTTATCATCAAACATGGGCTAAATATCAAATAAATATAGTAGGCAAGAAAAGAAGAAAAAAAATACATACTTTTTCAGCACACAAAAAAGCTGCATTTCTATGGAAACAATGGCAAGGAATGAAACATGAATAAAAACTGAATGGTAATAACTGAACGAAATACTAAAATAACATGATTGTAAATATTGAATGAAATTATAGCCAAACACAATAGTCATTATAGGTTGCTGCATTTGTATGGGAAAATATGAACAAGTTTTTCGGATGTGTATACTGCACAACCTTGAGAGTGCAGTATATCCATCCGACAAAACGAGTTCGTATTTTCCCATACAAATGCAGTAACCTTTTTATTATATGCTCATTTTACTTATTCTACCCAAGGCTTAAATATATAAACAAAAATACACTACAAGAAACAAAGTAACTGAATGTATGCCGTATTCTAAACTAAATACACAAGCGCAGATTCATCATTACACAACAACATTATTAATGCGCACGTAACTCCGCCCAGATAAATTTGAAGTTGGTCGCGCACTATTGTAGTAGACGTAAGTTTCAAAAGAAAATGGCGTTTTGGTCTGCTTAAAATTGAAATTTGGAGTCATATTGTGAATGAATGCGAATTGCAACAACTTCTCTATCTGATCTCGAATGAATAGATTTTGGTATTTTTGTCGATTCGACGAAATTTCATGATTATGGACTGAATTTATTTACATGAAGTACGTTGATTTCAGCGTCTGTGCCAATTCTACATGAAATACATCGCATTAAAGCAGCCAGGCAAAAGTGTGTTGACATCGGTATGCGTGTTTCTGTTCTGTCATTGAATGATTCAGATTATAATGTGGGAAAAATATGAAGTCTTTCAATTGCAATTATCGAAAAGACGCTGTGGAATTTAATGTTTATTTCATTTCAAGTGCAGTAAGGAGGATGTAATTGCACTTGAAATACAGTCAAAATTACAGTACAATTTCAAAATGTGTAATCAAGCTTGAGAAACCATGACATGGTTCATGTAATTAGGATTTGCAGAACTAAGAAAGTACATTTTGAGGAAATTCAGGATGTGAAACTGTAAGTATATTTTTGCCATTTTTATTAACAGCTAAAGAACACAGTTTATGTTTTGTAACTTGCATGTTATTTGTAAGGACCCTGTCTGGCGTCAATAGCTAGCTGAAATCTGAAACATTGTATCACAAACGTTAGCGTGGAATGTGCCAAAGCAGTTTGTATGTGGCAGTCCACTAAACATTTGCTTTAGTTCATTCAGAAACAAATTGTTTGTTTACAACAGAAAGTAGTTCCTTTATTCACATGCATTCAGTATGAATTCAGCGCGAGGGCGCAATATCGGGAAATATTGAATGATTCTGACAATGTAAAGTTAACGGAGAAAAAAATGAGCATATAATAATTATCTTTATGCAACTGAACACCTTAATCTATATCCTATATAGCCACTGATGTGTCAAAAATGGTACTATATATGTATATATTCTGACAAAATTGAACACACAGAATGGTAATCACTTTGTAAAATATTTGACCATAATAGAAGTGAAAGTATTTGTTACTGGATAAAACCAAAGGGCACCTGTCAAGAATCATATATACTTCTAGGTTGAATCCAGCTGCACAGACCCAAATCTGCCATTGCATAATGTGCTGGCAAATCTGAGTCTGTACAATCTGTTAGGAGTAATCAGTAGAATAAACAACATAGACCCTGATATGCCAGAACATCATGCAATGGCAGATATAGCCTACGTTGTTTACTGTTGGTCATAAGCAAGTACACACAGTACGTTTTCTTGTTGCTTATTGGTAGTAAAGTTATGAGTCACTTACCAGTTGGAGCTTACCATTTCCTATGGCTTACTGGTAGTATGAGAGTGTGATTTTAGATTTTTAACACAGCTTTAATAATTTTAGTCACATTGCTACGATGTCTGCAGTGTGGCAGTTTATAGTGATGTCTAGCACTGGGGCATCATGTCCCACCCAGTCACATTTTGCTGACACCAGGCCAACCATCCTGCAGCAGCTAGTATAAATTTTATAAATTTTGGTACGGCTTAGTCGGGGTTCAAACCTGTGACATCCTGCATCAGATGTAGAGTCAATTACCAGTGGAAGCTTACCATGGCTTACTGCTAGTAAAGTCAGAGCCAATTACCCGTTAGAGGTAACCATATATTATGGCTTACTGGTAGTCAAGTTAGAGTCAATTACCAGTGGAAGCTAACCATGGCTTACTGCTAGTAAAGTCAGAGCCAATTACCCGTTAGAGGTAACCATATATTATGGCTTACTGGTAGTCAAGTTAGAGTCAATTACCAGTGGGATCTTACCATTTGTTATGGCTTAATGCTATTAAAGTTAGAACCAATTACCAGTTGGAGGTAACCATTTGTAAGAGTCAAATTACCAGTATCAAAAATCAGCAAAATGCCAGTCTTCTTTATTTCATCATGGAGGATTCTACTAAGTATGGCTTACTAAGGATGACTAACATTTTGATTTACAATCTGATGGGAATAATAGTTCTCCAATTTTACTGTAATATTTCAACCTCTTTTCAATGAAATCTTCCTTTATTTGGCACTCTCTTTGTGGGGAGGGGGTACCAATTATTATCTATTTGTGGACTGCCTCAAATTTAAAGGCTCAATGAAGAATGATTCTTTTATGAAAGGACCACAGGAGGCCACGTGGTTTAAGTTACTTGCCATTACTGATCAGGGCCATCTCTCTTCTTTTTCCTACTGTTGCTGTTCTTTTTTTGTTGTAAAACAAATCCTTCATTAGTAGAACATGCTCAATGTTATATTATTATTATTATTATCATTATTATTACTTATTGCTATTGTAATTTTACTGCAATTTATTATTATTATTATTATTATTATTATTATTCCTAATATTATGATTACTATTATTGTAATTAATACTATAGTTGTAAATTTTACTGCAATGTTTATTATTCTCATTATTATTATGTTGATTATCTACATGGTTCTTCTTTTTTTTAAATCTGTTAAGTAACTCTCTTTCCCATTTAGAATTACCCCAAGGATTTCCTTTCAGGTATTGTAATTTCTGAACACAAATAAAGAAGGTAAGGATTTTGAATCAAGTTGGAGTAATTTAAATGTGCAGGAACTTCCAAATGTATGGCTGATGAAATAACAATTTAAAATTTTTCAGCACAGAAATGCAGTAGGAGTTGTATGAATTCATTTGGTTACTACTGTTGTTTGGAAACAACAGAATTGTTTCTGTTTTAATTCTAATATTACTGTTTTAAAATTATTTTCTTACCATAAACCCTAGAGCTGAATGTTCATACTTACACAGTATCTCGCAAAGGTTTTTTGCTAAAGGTTCCATTAAGTATCCTGACACAGAAAATATTCAAATTAATCCATTTATCCATAAAAAAAGAACTTCTTCCAGGATTGTTTGTTTTTCACAGCAGCACCATTAACTCATAGTGAATTACAGATATTCATCTATCAGGCATTTACAAAAGCATCTGAAATAGGCAACATCAATTAAACTGCATGCAGTCAAATTCAAATGATTAATGGCCAAACCTCCAAGCAAAGCATGGCATGTGAATCTGGTGGTACCCATCAATTCTCTTCGATAAGGAATATTTATTTAAACCAATACAGAAAACAGTTCCACAAATCAGGCAATATTGAATTTTATTGGGGGAACATTGGTCTCAATGCACTATCGATTCTTTTGAAAAGAAAACTGAATAATGCCTGGAACAGTGAAGTCTCCTTACAGAGACAATGTAAAACAAATTCAGAATCTATGATTGACTGGTACTTCTTCCTCTACAAAACAAATTAAAATAATGCAGTATTATATTTAAAAAAAACTGTAAGTGTAATACCAGTCCAAAAAATAACAAGATCTGTTGCCAGCTGTCTCTGATATTTTGTTTTCCTTCAACACAATGGCTGTCCAACTGAAGAATACTTAAGTCACACTGCTGAAATATTTATCCTTTTCTGTTGCCATTTTTTTAAAAAACCTAGAGTTCCCAATTAAAAGCTTAAAATTCTTTGTTTTTCTTCTTTTGTAAAGCCAACAAGAATATCTGAATGTTTACCTAGAAATGCTACCACTAATCCTTTTTTTATAAAGCCAACAATAACATTCAGATGTTCACCTAGAATTCACCACAAGACATTTCTTAAGAAGCCATCAGTTTGGATGTTTACCTAGAATTACCACCACAAAACCTTTCTTCTGAAGCCAACAGTTTGGATGTTTACCTAGAATTAGTACCATAAAACCTATTTTACACTCTTAGTCTGACTTGATGACTTGCCTCCAGAGAAAGCCACATTTGAGACTAGTGTCTCCATTCCTTCCATAACTATAATGCTGAGATCTGGATGATACATTTGGTATACTCGAAGTGTTTTTTCTTTTTCTCATTTCTAATCAGGTTCACTGTATGCTGTAGCTGAAGGATAGACTTAGTAATTTGACCCTTAATAAAAGACTAGCTAGGAAGAAAAAAAAAATCAATGAACGAATTAGCAACCTGTTGCTGGAAGAACTATCATAAGGATTTATGAAGCATGTTCAAAGCAACACCCCTATAAGAACACTGTTGGCCATGATAACATTGCTCCATTTAATGTCACTAAACAAGGAAGTACAGCTGTAACCATTTTTTTATTTTCAAATCAACATTAGAATAGTTTCTTGGTTAGCTTGCTGGGTTCCATTGCAGGAGTACCAAGCTCAAATCTCAAGCCAACCTGGGTCAGCTGCCATATTCCATACTTAGGCAAGACATTTTACTCTCATTGGCAAAAACAACTAATCAAAGCCTCCTGACAAAAACATCTTTAACACCAAACCAAAAAAAACCTTAAACAACACCAAGCCAAAACACCTTAAATAACAACAAGCCAAAACACCTTAACAAAACCAAACCAAAACACCTCAACAACACATCAAAACACTTTCAAAACACCAAAAAAAAAACAAACACCTTCAACACATCAAACCAAACACAATCAACACACCAAACAAAAACACCTTCAACACACCTAGCCAAAAGAAGCCTAAACACCTTAAACACATCAATCCAAAATGTTGCTGCACATCTCTTATGCACACCATTTATTTTAAATCCAAAATCTGATCTGATGGAGTGATGGATTGATTCAAGGAGACAATGACTGACTCATAGACAAAATTAACACTGTAAGCCTCATCACAACAGTCGTATAAACAGAATTAAGAGTAAACTGCTTGCTGAAATGAAACTTCATGATTGAATATGGGAACTTGGGTAACTGAAACCACATCTGAATAAGTCTATCAAGCTTAACTTTTGGTAGAAATGTACTTCTTGATATAAATAAAATGGCAAAAATCCATTTAAAAACTAAAAATAGTAATATACATGTACAGTCAGAATTTTTTCTACCCTCTGCTCTGATAGAAAAATCAGTTCTATAATTATAGTATAATTAATATAATATATATCATGTACAGCCCATGAACTTTACATTTTTGGTCCATGCGGTGAAGATGTTGGACCACCCTACAATACAAGACCATACACCAAACTGGCAATTAGAAATGCCGTAACTGCTCTGAACTAAATGTTGAAGAGCATGATGTCCTTTAAAAGCGCTTGCAAAAATAAACACATTTGATTCATGAGCTAAATGTAATAGACTGCACACTACCCTATGATGACAAAGAAGGTGCTATTTAAAGAGGTTATTATATGCCAATACAGCTCTTTCTAAACAGCCAACTAGATAAAGCCACATGGGTCCTGTATAAGACCCTGTATAAGACCCTGTAGCAGACCTTGTATAAGGTCCTGTATAAGACAATGTATAAGACCCGGTATAAGGCCCTATACAAGACCCTGTATAAGGACCCTATATAAACCCCTAAATCAGACCCTGTATGAGGCCCTGTATAAGACCAAGTATAAGAGCCTTTATAAGGCCATGTATAAGATCCTGTATAAGACTATGTGTAAGGCCCTTTCAATAAGACCCTGTATGAGGCCCTGTATAAGACCTTGAATGAAACCCTGTAGCAGAGCATGGATAAGACCCTGTACAAGGCCCTGTACAAGACTCTGTATAAGACCCTTTTATATAAAACCCTGTATAAGGTCCATTTTATAAGACCCTGTATAAAGTCTGCATTGACAAGTGTCGATGTCTTTCAATGCACACAATGATCTTAAACACATACACTGCTTGTATTACAAGACAAATCCAATTACAACACATACACTGCTTGTATTACTAGACAAATCCAATTACAACACATACACTGCTTGTATCACTAGACAAATCCAATTACAACACATACACTGCTTGTATTACCAAACAAATCCAATTACAGCAAAGAATTTTAGAGTTTTTAGACAATGTACAAAGTTCAAATACATGGATAAATGTTTCATTAAAAGAAAGTCATGACTTGTTCCTGGTACAAAAATTATTCCAACTGTGACAGTAGAATTTAATATACCTCAAAATATTGTTGTTCATGTTAGAAGCATTCATATAATTACAAGTATGACCTTTCTCCATTAATTTTCCGAACAGGACATGCTTAATTCAATAGTTACATGAAATAAGGACTTAATGGTACTGACACAGCATAGAAAAAGGAGAGCTGGTTAATAAAAGATTATGAAACATCAGTTTTCACATTGGTCTTGTAACAAGTCCTCCATCAGTCATAGGGCCATCATCTGACTGTATATGCCATCGTTGTCAGCACAGGCCAATACAATCAGACTTGGGCCAATAGGAATGATCCCTGACCTATGACAATATTAAAACACACATTCAATAACATAATATTTACATTCAAAATTGCTGTCAGGAGGGAACTATGACCATAAGATGGACAGCTACAAAATTAATCAGGTTGATTAATAAGTGAGAGAAGTTGGAAGGCGAGGAAATTACCCGACAAGTCATGAAAATTTAATTAGGAAAAAGATTAGTTTAATCCTTTTCAATTTGATTGTGCTTTGCAATCAAGACCAAACTGGACAGCACCAATTGAAAAGAGGCACAAAGATCACAGATGCAACAGAAGACTACAGTTTCCATTATTATCATCTGTGACAGGGACATTAAGTGTCTACATAAAAAGACAAATTTGATTTTGTTTTCTTCAAGTTATGGAATAAATGAAAGTCTAAACCATTTGGTCAACAAGGTTTCCCCTTAACAGTCTGAAACCAAAACTAACCCAAGAGCTTGCTGGTCGAACAGATGTGACCTGGTCAAACAGATCTGACATAGTCAAACAGATGTAACCTGGTCAAACATATCTGACAGTACATAAAGTTTCCATATATATTCCAAAGACACATGGACAAGCTACATACATAGAAGGTAAAAAGTTTGGTAATCAATAGAACTAATGAAAAATTTACCATGACTCATTGTTTCTGCAGAACATTATCACCTGTATTCTGGTTTTCATTAACAATCCCAGAAATGGTATTTAGAAATCAAAAGGATCCAAGGGCCCCCTGTTTGTTCGCTATTAATGCTTGATAGTGACTGATAATCATTCTTAACTGATGAATTAAGACTTCTTTATGTGTTGAAATCTGACACTGGCCAAATTTTCTTTGTTGTTGTTTTTAATAATTATGAAAACAGTGAAGAAATAGAAATAATGCAATGTACCATACATACCCACTTACAAGTCCAACTGAAAACAACACAGGCCCTGATCTGCCACTGAACAAGTCGCTGGTTTGTTCCACTGATTATTAACAAACTGAATAGATTTTAATCTGCCAATGCAATGTATGATGCCAGATCTGTGTCTGTTTAGTTTGCACTTGAATGATACTAATTAGCAAGTATATATTGGTAGCTCCAATGAAATGATGCTGTGTTATTCCGACATGCTACCTCCATTTAATATCTTCAAATAAAATAAAAAATTCTCTCATGATAGGCCCATTCTAACTTTTACTTAATTTTCAATTAAAAAACTTTGCCTGATGATATGCATGCCCTTTAATTGTAAAAAAAAAGTTAGTTGCTCCTTAACTTTATTTATTATTACACTTCCTCACATTAATGTACCTTACTAAAACAGCTCTTCATATAACACATATAGAAATGAATCCCATTCAATTGGGATTTCTTCCATGCAATGTAACCCAGTACAAGGCAACCTCATTGACAGTGTTACAGCAACAAAATAATGTTAAACAAAGATGGTCTCTTGAAAATTCAGGCCCATATGAATTGTTACAGTAGTCCCCCTCTTATACAGCCACCCCTTCTGCACCGGGAAAGTGGCCTTATAAGACAGGTGGCCTTTCCAGAGGGGGAATATATTTTTTGTGAGAAGTATATGTAATGTATGTAGTAAGAAAGCTACATTCTTCAAAGCATTTAATATTTTCGTTTAAAAGTAACATTAATTATTAAAAGGTTCTACTTGTTATAATCATAGACTTATTTCAACTGAATATGCATTAATAGTTCTTATTCTTGGCGTAAGCGTGATATGCGAGCGGGTGTTGTCATGCACATTGCAAAACCATTCAAAAATGTCATTTAAATCTTGGTACATACATAATTCTCTTTCCATTTGCTCCATTTTCCCACTGCTGCTGAATAATCTCCTTATTGGTTACAATGTTGCTTATTCGAGTCTTTTCAACATAAAATTGTTTTATTCGAGTCTTTTCTACCTAAAATCGTTCGGCAAATTCCCCCTCCCCACCTCATCCGATGTCGTCAAGTAAAATAACCAACTTTTTTCTAAAATAATCATCTCCATTTACGTGATGACATGTTAATGCTTGGTAATGATTTATTTGGATGTTGCTAACTGTATCGATTTAATTATGCAGACGAAACTTTTGCAGAGCGGACGAAATGCCTTCTTCTTAAAGGAATGTGTTGTCACGTGATTTTTCGGTCTTTGTCTGGTACCCTGTTTTGTTCAAGGCTAATTTCTGTGTGTGTGTGTCTGCAAAAATCTATTTTTAGACTATGCTGACCCTATTATGATCTTGACAATTACGTCCAGTTATAATCATCAGTGTTGCCATCTACAAGACTGATAAAACAACTTTTCTGCATTTAAACAAATATGACGTGTTTTTTAAAGGCAGCGATCTTGTCACATGATTCATTAGTCGCAGTCTGGTACCCTATTTGTGTTTACATTTCTTTACACTAAGTGACAGAAGCCAAAATGGCTTCGATATGTACGCAGATTTAATCTGAACAATAGCACCTTGCGGCCGTTAGGATTTGTAATCTTGACAATTATTGTCAGTAGTAATAACCACTAATTATGAAACTGAACAAGCTCAACATCTTACTAAGGGAAGCCATAAAGGCTATCTAACCATTTTCCCGCTGACTTGTGTATTGTACATCAATACCGCCACTTCTCAGCTTTTACTACTGTTCAATAATTGTAATCTTAACAATTATCAGGGTGACTAAACCTGACATCTCATGATAACACAGCAGTAAGGCTAATTGGATTACATGTACTTATCTTTTTATATGGATTAAAATTTGAGTCTTTCTCGGCTTTATGGAATAAATGTGGCTTCTCGTGAGGCGTAAATGATATAATATTAATCTTAGTGGTACATGTACTTTAGTCAACACTTCTTTCAGTAACGAAAACCTGATATCAGGAAACAGAAATCGGATTACTTAACACACGTTTTGAATAAAATTGGTTCTGGATACATATTACAAAATAAAATACGGCCGCTTGTGAGGGGTAAATTTTATACTTTTGCACTAACATGCTGGCCGCTGGTCGTGTTAGCGGGGTAGCCTTTCGCGACGGGTACTTTTGAACACAAACTCATCGGTGCCGTCGGATTATGGCTGTAAGGAGCGGGTGGCCACTGGTCAGGGGGGCCATTCAAGAGGGGAACTACTGTATTCTGAAAATTCAGACCTATATGAATAGTTATTCTGAATATTCACTCTTATATGAATAGCTATTCTAAAAATTCCGACCTATATGAATAGTCATTCTGAAAATTCAGATGTATATGAACAGTTATTCTGAAAATTCAGACCTATATATATTGTTCTGAAAATTTAGACCTATATGAATAGTTATTCTGAAAATTCAGACCTATATGAACAGTTCTTGCACCCAAATTATTAACTGAAGCCCTCTATTTCCTAGGCCAGTATACAAATTTACATTGGACGGAATGCAACTATGTTTGTGGAGAAGACACTGTTGGCCGCAATACAAAAATCTAACTGAAGATAAAATCCATTTTTCTGGGTGATTATAGCAAGAATTTCCAAGACAGAATATGAGCGTTTAGTTGTAAGCGAGTATTCACAAGACAGAATACAAATGTTCAAAAGTAACAAGTATTCACAAGACTGTATAATTGTAACAATTATACTCACATCATAATAAATGTGTTTCATTGTAACAAGTACTAACAAAACAAAGAATTATAACATTTATTCACAAGACAGAGTACACATGTTTAAATGTAACAATCATTCAAACATCATAATAAATGTGTTTCATTGAAACAAAGTATTCACAAACCAAATAATAAACAAGTGTTCACAAAACAAAGAATTTTAACAATTATTCACAAGACAGAGTACACATGTTAAATGTAACAGGTATTCACAAAGTACAGGTGTTTTAGTGTAAAAGGTATTCACAAAGTACAGGTGTTTTAGTGTAAAAGGTATTCACAAAGTACAGGTGTTTTAGTGTAAAAGGTATTCACAAAGTACAGGTGTTTTAGTGTAAAAGGTATTCACAAAGTACAGGTGTTTTAGTGTAAAAGGTATTCAGAAGACTGAATACAAGTGGTTAATTGTATCATGTATTCACAAGACAGTACAAGTGTTAATTTTAACATGTATTCACAGAATACAAGCATTTAGGTGTAACAAGTTGTCACAGGATAAAGTACAAGTGTTTAACTGGACCAAGTATTCACAAGACAGAGTATGAATGTTTAGCAGTAACAAGTATTCACAAGACAGTATCAGTGTTTAATTGTAAGATTTATTCACAAGAGAGTACAAGTGTTTACTTGTAACAAGTATTCACAAGACAGAGTATGAGTGTTTATTTGCAATAAGTATTCACAAAACAGAGTACAAGTGTTTACTTGTAACATGTATTCACAAGTCAGAGTACAAGTGTTTACTTGTAACAAGTATTCACAAGACAAAGCACAAGTGTTTACTTGCAACATGTATTCTATCAAGTATTTATGTGGGGTTTTTTAAAAGAAATATCCAATTTTTCTAGTCTTGATTCTAATTACAGTTGTTTACGGTTGATTAAATTAAAAGTTTCCTTGTTAGTGAAATTCATTTTTAGTAGTTCAGCTAAAGAATCAGCCTACATTTAATTTCTGCATATGTATAATACATCTCATATTTCAGTTATGTAAATAACTGACATTTTGTCCTCCTATGTGCATGTCACTTTTTACCCTGCCCACACCCTTCCAGACAACAACAAAAATATGGGGGATATCTCAATCCTGATGTTCCTCTTTCTGTCCATTCATCCATTGGTACACAAGATGAATTTCCACATAGTTTTAATTTTCTGTGGTTACCCATGGGTAGAAACAAATCCATTGGTTTGGGGGTTGCTAGGTCAAAGATCAATGCTACTGGCACTAAAACTGATTTTCCTTTCTGTTGACAAGTCAAGTTTTTTACCCAATTTTATCAACCTTTATACAGGCAGACTACACATGGGCAGCACCAGCTCCCAAATGATTCAGAGTCTGTGGTAAAAGGTCAAGGTCACTGGAGTCAACATTACAATTGGTTCAGTTTTGCTCAGTAAGTCCTGGATCCAATTTAAATCAAACTTCAATATTATTTTACAGCTGGGTAAAGGCACATCTCTACTGATTCTTAAGTCCAGAGGTCAAGGACACAGCCACTGGAGCTAAAATGGTCATTTTGGATTCCACATAAGTTTACTTTTGCCAAGTTTCCCACAACCAATGTTTATCATATTCAATGTCATTGGATGTGAAACAGCAAACATTTGATCTGTAGTAACAGCAATCAGTTAGTGTTGGATAAACCTTTTTTCTGGTAGTTATATTTTAGTTTCCATTACTCCTCTATGAGCCCAAATATTTTCTTTCTTTTAAAGTTTTCTTATCTCACGTCTTATTATACTGTGGGAGAAGTGTAATAATACTGAACCAGCATGAATTAAACCTTTCTCATGGAAATACTGTGTTCTTGATAGCTAATTTTCCTAACAGGCATATTCTGCCAATTCCTATGAGATAATGCTGACTGGATTAATTACTGGATGCCAATACAGGGTTTAAGTTTGAGACTGGTCAAATTGCAAGCTAAACTCTGTTGGTGCCAGAAGTGCCTAGAAAGTAAAACCACACTAGAATATGCATTTGGAAGATGTGATTCATGTGCTGATCAAAAGCAGAAGTAGCTTAATTAATTAATGTCTTGCAATAAATCTATGAATCAATGACTCAACTTCCAGACATTACCATGTAATCTAAAATGTTCATTTTGAAAACAAAGAAGAAAAAAGAAAAACATTAAAGAGTCCATTACAAAGTGGAAGGCATCCTACTGAACAGTAAAGGGACCATTATGAAGAAGGAGGGATCGTAATGAATATTACTATGAACATGAGGCCCAAGTGGGTCTGAACTCACTCATCTCACATCTACATATTGCCAAAAGCAAGAGTAATGGAAAAAAGAGATCTGGGTCAGTATGATGCTCTCAGTTGAAATGTCTTCCAATGCTGTTGATTGCATATGTTATAAAAACATTGGTTTTAAAGTTTCTTAGTTTTATTTGTATCTTTTTCCAGCTTTATTTGTATCTTTATCCCTTTTTTATGGCTCATCATTATCATTTGAAATAGTGAAAGGTCTTTATGTCGACATCATTGTTCAAAATTGGTAAAATTCTGTTGAGTAGTTATTAGTAAATAAAATTATTCAAATGCTGTATTTTATTTTATTTTTATTTTTTTTTTTTGTAATTATGTCAAGATTTGATGGCAGATCAGCACCATTTATATAAAACAGAAAGGCCTTTAAGTTAGGCCACTTTTGCTCTGTGTGTGTGATATGTGTGAAATGGATTTTTAACATAGCTTTAACAAATCTAGGTAAAATTCTGTTGAGCAGTTCTGGAAAAGTTGTCAAATATTTCATTTTTAGTTTAAACTTTAACAGAAGCTATGACTGATGAACTAATGGCATCATGGACATGAATTGTGAGAATGCTTTCTCTCAAATTTGATAACGTTCTGTTAAGTGGTTCAGGAAAAGAAGTCACTGAAAGATCAACCTAGAAAACACTGGCGATATTTGATACTTAAAAACTTCATGAACTTGAACATTCTTCGAGCTTTGATGCTTCTGTCAAACTCAGTCAAATTCTGCTGCATGTTTTTAAAATATGATTTAACAAGTTTTTATATTTTTAGATACAGCAGCCTCATCTGATGTCAAAATTAACAAAACTAAAAACGTTCCAGCCTGATGCATTTTCTCAAATCTGGTCCAAATTCTGCAAAGGCAGTTTTTTCTTTTTCAGTTACTGTGGCCATAACTGATGGAAGATGGGTATCATCTGTGCAAAACTGAAAGCCCTTTTGAGCTTTTGAAGTGCTGTGCTGAGTCCTCAGTATCATCATTATTATTATTATTATTATTATGCAGTATGCTTACACCAAATTTGATAACATTTGATGAGTGGTTTTTGAGAAGAAGTAATTAGAGGTTTTTTGTTGTTGTTAGTACTGATGACCAATGTGGATGATGGATCAGTAAAAACTTAAAAAATCTGAAAAGCCTAAATGTCCCAATGCTCCCTGTAAACTTGTGTGCAAATTGGTCAAGGGACTCTGAGAAATTTTAAACAGTAACTGTGAACCTTGGATTTTTGCTTTTATCAATGATACTGATAACACTTGGTCCTTTTCCTTACTGCATATTGACATTGACTGACACTGATAACACTTGGTCCTTTTCCTTGCTGCATATTGACACTGACTGACACTGATAACACTTGATCCTTTTCCTTGCTGCATATTGACACTGACTGACAAACATGTATCCAGCATACTTATTAACTGGTTCACTGTGAACCAAATGCATGTCAACCCTGAAAAGCTTCAAGCACTAGCTGTGGTTGAAAAGACATGCAGTACAAAGCCTGTACTTAACATAAGCAGTGCTGTCATAGACTGTGAACAAATAGTTAAACTGCTAGGAACTGACATCAACTAACAACTGCAATTCAATTCACAGTTAATTATCTTTGCAGGAAATCTTCAAGGCAACTATACATACTGGTCAGAAGTTAACAATACTCAACAAACTGACAATCCTATCCAATTTCAACTTCTGCCCCTTAGCCTGGCATTTCAGCCATGACAAGAACACTAATAAACTCTAAAGAATTCAAGAGTGTGCTCTGTGATATCTGTATGATGATCAGGCCAAATTAAAAAATATTTGTGGCTCTGGTTACATTTAAAAAAATTGGGGTAGGTAGATAAAAACTATTTTCTTTTGTTTTTTGCTTATTTTTGTTTGTTTGTTCCAGACAGATTTATATGAACAATAAAAAAAATTCTCTCCCTCCACCCTGCAAGCCCTCAAAAACTACATATAGTTGGCAGGAAATAATGAGGTTGGTCAGGTAACCAAAACCACACATACTTTTTATTTGGCCATTGTAAACAAGGGCTTTGGAAATTTCTTACAGACTGCCAAGGAATGGCTAATTTTTTAATTTATGTGCAATGTTGATGCACAAATGATTAAATACACACGGAATATTCAACTTTAGTGATGTCATCAAACTTCACCCCTTAAACAAGCAGTTATCATAAACTATTATTTAATGCAAAAATGACAACCCTGAAGGTGTGCAGACTAAGTGCTGTAGCCCTAGAAACTTTATAAATTTTAAAGGAGTGCACTCTCAAATGTTTGGATGATTTGATGTTATAAACAAACAAAAAATATTCCTTTAGGTATCTGACATGTTTTACAGTCAATAAATACAATCCTGGATATTCTTATTTTTCCTAAAAATGAAAACACTAACATTTGGCAAACCTCTTTTAGATATGCAGCTAAGGAATCAGCTGCCTAATCACTTTAAAGAACAATGAAATTTTAATCCATTTACATCATTATTTTTATCCTGGAATGGTAAAGACTATAAATGCAATATCTGTAAATAATAAACCCACCCAAATTCTGATGATGACAATTAATATGTTACCATTTGTTTTATCTGTCCTTGTCTTATGTAGCATCCTTGTTACAGTGAATCTGTCCTTGTCTTATGTAACATCCTTGTTAGTGTATCTATCCTTGCCTTATGTAGCATCATTGTTACAGTGTATGTCCTTGTCTCATGTAGCATCCTTGTTACATTGTATCTGTCATCTGATGTAGCATCTTTTTTACAGTGTATCTGTCCTTGTCTCATGTAGCATCCTTGTTATAGTTTCTAGTCCTTTTCTCATGTAGCATGCTTGCTACAGTGTTATCTGTCCTTGTCTGATGTAGCATCCATGTTACAGTATATCTGTCCTTGTCTGATGTAGCATGTTTGTTACAGTATATCTGTCCTTGTCTGATGTAGCATCCTTGTTACAGTGTATCTGTCCTTGTATCATGTAGCATCCTTGTTACAGTGTATCTGTCCTTGTCTGATGTAGCATCCTTGTTACAGTGTATCTGTCCTTGTCTCATGTAGCATGCTTGCCACAGTATATCTGTCACTGTCTGATGTAGCATCCTTGTTACAGTTTCTAGTCCTTTTCTCATGCAGCATGCTTGCCACAGTATATCTGTCCTTGTCTCATGTAGCATCCATGTTACAGTATATCTGTCCTTGTCTGATGTAGCATGCTTGTTACAGTGTATCTGTCCTTGTCTGATTGTAGCATCTTTTTTACAGTGTATATGTCCTTGTCTCATGTAGCAGCCTAGTTACAGAGTATCTGTCCTTGTCTCATGTAGCATCCTTGTTACAGTGTATCTGTCCTTGTCTTATGTAGCTTCCTTGTTACAATGTATCTGTCCTTGTCTCAATTAGCATCCTTGTTACAGTTTCTAGTCCTTTTCTCATGTAGCATGCTTGCTACAGTATAACTGTCATTGTCTGATGTAGCATCCTTATTACAGTGTATCTGTCCTTGTCTGATGTAGCATCCATGTTACAGTATATCTGTCCTTGTCTGATGTAGCATCCATGTTACAGTATATCTGTCCTTGTCTGATGTAGCATCCATGTTACAGTATAGCTGTCCTTGTCTGATGTAGCATCCTTGTTACAGTGTATCTGTCCTTGTCTTATGTAGCATCCTTGTTACAGTGTATCTGTCCTTGTCTCATGTAGCATCCATGTTACAGTATATCTGTCCTTGTCTGATGTAGCATCCATGTTACAGTATAGCTGTCCTTGTCTGATGTAGCATCCTTGTTACAGTGTATCTGTCCTTGTCTGATGTAGCATCCTTGTTACAGTGTATCTGTCCTTGTCTCATGTAGCATCCTTGTTACAGCGTATCTGTCCTTGTCTTATGTAGCTTCCTTGTTACAGTGTATCTGTCCTTGTCTCATGTAACATCCTTGTCATAGTGTATCTGTCCTTGTCTCATGTAGCATCCTTGTCACAGTGTATCTGTCCTTGTCTCATGTAGCATCCTTGTTAAACTGTATCTGTCCTTGTCTCATGTAGCATCCTTGTTACACTGTATCTGTCCTTGTCTCATGTAGCATCCTTGTTAAACTGTATCTGTCCTTGTCTCATGTAGCATCCTTGTCACAGTGTATCTGTCCTTGTCTCATGTAGCATCCTTGTTACACTGTATCTGTCCTTGTCTCATGCAAGCTCCATACCAGTAGTTCCTTTCTTTTCACGTCAGGCATAATCTGCATCTGTGCATGCTTTTAATTCTAAATTGGTGTTTTTGCCTTTTAATTTGAATTTTAATTTTAACCCTTAAATATAAGCAACCTATCCCTTATATTTCATTATTCTTATTTCTTTTTTCTTTATCGTTCAGAGCATTAAAACCTGTAATGTTAAAGTTACCCAAATTCACTTTTAATTACTGCCTTTGAAAATGCTTTGCCAGCCTATATCTTAACTTATGCACTACATTTTTTATCCAAATGTATCATTGTGTTCATTTAAAGAAAGTTATGACACTGGAGCATGTGTTTATTTATTTTAAAGAAAGTTACCACAATGGAGCATGTGTTTATTACTGATGCCTTGCATATACAGTACTGAAGAACATAGTGATGCTTTCTAGAAAATAAATGCAAAATGTCATAAAAGAGACATGTCACCAGGTTAATACATCTTTCATAAAGTGGGAGTGAGCTTTGCAGACATTCTCTTACTGACTGTGATGAATCTGTCATTCAGCATGGATGAATAAAAGCAAAATACAGCAGTGTTTTTCTTCCATTTTTGGGTTAAGCAAAAGCTACATTTAATGCAAAATGGATCTCACAGTATCTTTTACTATTAGTCATAATGCCTGTTGTATGTTGACAATTACTTCTAAAAAAAAAAACTTGGGAAAACTCTCTTACAGTGAATTTGTTCTGTGTGACTGGGACACAAGAACAAGGTTACAGTAGACAGCCAGACAAAATTGCTAATGATGTTTGACATGACAAATCCAAACCAGTCTGTAATTTTGTAATGATCACATTTGCAAAAGCAGAAGATTTACATTCTCCATCAATAGATTCCAAATTAATGTCCCTGAAAAAAGACAACAACTGAATAAATTTATAAGTTAAATTACAATTAGCTAATCACATCTTCTGGACCAATTCACCAAGTACAATTCAAGCCATTCGCTTTGTACTATAATTTGATCCACTATTTTGCACTATTACTAAACTGCTTTACATGCAAAGAAGACTCATTAACTAGGAAGCCAACAAAATGCAGTGTTCCCTCTTTATAACACCATTTACAACAGCCACATAAATAATCCACATTACAACTGAAGAAATTTAAGACTGAGGTTTGCTACAACAAGACTGTCATAACAGCCATAGCAACACATAAAATGGGTACTGAATGACACTAAATCACACCATGATTGGTTCTTACTAGGCAAGAAATAAAACTGATCAAATAAATTAGGTCACAATCATGATCAAACAACATCAAACCAAATTAACTGCAACCCATAAAAACACCCTCACTACAAGGGAGGCTTCAGGATGGCATTAAAATGAGGGACCACTGTAGATATGAGCTATTTGATTGACATGTTGGCATATAAAGTACACGTTAAGCTATTCAGAATTCATGGTACTGATGATATGGAAAATGGGAACCGTTCTAGAAATGGGTGAACATAAAATAGAGTTTATGTGGATTTAGCTGGCTAGGACTGTTTGATAAAGAAAGATTTGAGTAAAAAGAACGAAGTTGTAACTGATAAAAAAAACAAAAGAGAAAATGTTTTATTGATGGAATTTCTGTCCTTTTACAGACCTGAGTGTGGAAGACTCATTACTGAAATCAGGTCTCGGGCTCAGCCAATGTAGTTATGTGAGAAAGCTTGCCGGTAGCTTCTCGTGGGTCAGTGGTTCTTTCCCGGTTCTCCCTCCACCATTAATACTGGCCGCCATGTATAGCCTATCTTGTGCTGAAAAATGGCATTAAACCCTATAACAACAACAACAACTGAAATCAGCACCTGACTCTTTGGTGCTATTTGCAGCACAATTCAAACAGAAGTAGCTACAAAAAATGCTACAGCTCATCTGGTTTTCTCTACACAGACGCTGTCGTCAAGGACATGTCTATACCGATAAATACAAGTTTGATCACGAGCACTCAGAAATTTAAAGTTATTATTTTCAATGCCATGGTGTTTGCATATGGGAACTAAATAAGTACCATAAATCCAATGGAGTAAAACAGACCGACAGCAATTTCACCTATGCATGCAGAATTAATTTTACTATAAATGTAAAATTATGGTCCTATTTATGAATAACAAACAAAATGAATAATTTTTCTACACCTCAGCGCGTCATTCAATACGATATTAAACATAGTTTCAGATATGACAACCACTACCTTGAAAGGGGAGGGCGTGAAGTCTGAAGATTTGACTAAGCCAGGTGGATTGTTTGGCACATTGGTTAATGTCTATGAACTCAGATATATAAAGTTTATATAATTTACCATTTATAGAGTAATTATGATATTACATTTCAGGTATGACCACTTAGGTCTCTACCCCCATGGTTAACGGTGATGACCACTGACTTTGTGACCCACCAATTTCTTTCAGTGAATGTTTTGGAACTACATTTTTTTTAAATTGAATCATGCCTACCTTACTTTTAAGGTAGTTAGTTTTAAATTACATGTGTTCTGGGGAAATTTTAGATAATTTCCGTCATTTAAATCTCCTCTTCTGTATTATTACATGAAGATAACATTTTACTCATTGATTACATAATATGACAAGGCTGATAATATATTTCAATCTTAAACTGCTGAGAGATATAAATGGTGATAGTCAAAAAGGTAGATAACTCATGCTCATGCAGATATATTTTAATACTTCTTCCGATTTTCTGAAATGAAGTTGAAATACTTAACTGTTGCCTGAAATGTACCATTGTTATCCTTGATGTACATGACTTGTAACATAATTTAATATTCACTAATGTAATGGTTAACAAGCAGTACAATGTGCATCATATACTTACACATTCAACTACTATTCATAGGAAGATCAAGTAAATCAAGGTGAATACTGATGCACAGTCCTGATGATAGGGAATAAATGGGAAACCAGTCTAGCAATGGATAAACATAAACTAGAGCATATATGGAATTTGCTGGCCATGATTTGTTGATAATGAAAGTTAGATTTTAGTAAAAAGAATTTTTTGAGAGCTTATCCTAGCTGTAATTGAAAAAAAGAGGCAATGTTTTACTGATGGAAGGCTCATTACTGAAATCAGCACCTGACTCTTTGGTGCAGTATTGAAAACACATGCTTCAAACACATGTAGATCCAGAAAATGCTGTGGCTCACATGGTTTTCTCTATACAGAAGATGTCATCAAGAATGTGTCTAAACTGATAAATTTAAATTTGAGCACGAGAACATTGAAAAATATTAAGTTATTAAATTTTTAATACCATGGTTTTTGCAAAGGTTTACTATGCGAAATGAATAGCTACCATGAGTCTTTCATCCAACCATCTGCATCCAAGTTTTTTATTCTTTTCTTACCGTGAATCAAATAAATTAAACATGACCTAAAACCAAAATTGCAAAGCTCAATACTTTAATAAATAAAACCTTATAAAATTTTAACATTATATTTTTCAGCAATTTTATCACTTGAACCTAATTTGTCATTAAACAGCTTTCCTTAATATAAAAAAAGATAACTGGAGGACTTTTCTAAGACATTTTGGAATTTTCCTAAGTTCCATTATTTGACATATTCATAGGAGTTGCTGATAACTCACTATTTAGTGACAGAATATATACATGCTCATAAGTTGGGTTCAACTACTAAAGATGTTAACCTGATCTGCCACTGCAAATGCACTGGCAGATCAGGGTCCATGTTGTTTGTTCTAACAGTTACTCCTAACAAACTGCACAGATCCAAATCTGCTGTTAATTATGCAATGGTATTTCTGCTTTTAGTTCAACCTGACCTGTAAAAAACCATATATGGCAAGTGAATTCTCTCTGCTACAACAGGACCAAGCATGAGAAAAACTGGGTCAAGTGGTAGAGATTTTTTAAAAACAGGGACAGGCAAGTATGTAGAAAAAAGGGACAATTGAGTGAGGGGTGAAAAAAAACCAAGGACAAGTGAATAAACCAAAAAACAAGATTTGCTTTACAGCTGATTCCTGAAAGTCAAATTTTTACACATCAAGACATGTATGTATGTATGTATGTATGTATGTATGTATGTATAATAATAATAATAATAATAATAATAATAATACTTTATTTATAGAGGGTGACTCATTAGTCAAGGACTATTCTCCCTTGAGGCCCTCTTAAGGTGAGTATAACAATGCACAATATATGAAGATAATAATTACTGTGTATTTTAGCATGTTTAGTATTAAAATTCTAAATTCCATTATCTGTTAGAAACACATACATGCTCATGATATCTTTTCTTAAATACTGTAATATTTTCAGCAGATTTTACATGTAGTGGAAACTTGTTCCACAGAAGTGTACCGGAGTATTGGAAGCTATTTATAAATTGTACTGTTCTTGGTTTTCATGCTCTAAGGTTTCCATGTGATATTGATCTCAACTTGTATTGTGTTGAAAAGGACTGAATAAGTCCTGAAGATACTCTGGTGCAGTTCCATGAAGACATTTTATAAAAGAACTGCCTTGTGAAAATCTATCCTGTCATATATTGTGAACCATTTGAGTTCTGTAAACAATGCTTTTGACGGATGATCAATAGATGCATCTAAAATTATGCATGCTGCTTGTTTCTGAAGTTTATAAATCCTGTCAAGCTCAGATTTAGCACAGTTTCCCATATATTTGAACAATAATCCATTGTGGAAGAATATATGACTTGTAGTATAGATTGTGAGTTTCCATAGGTAAATATTTCTTGATTCTGCTGAGTAGGGTGATTTTGGATGACAGTGTTTTTCAAAGTTTATCAATATGGTCATCCCATAATAAATTATTATCTACAGACACATCTACAAGCTTTTCATGTTTGACATTTTCTAACAGATGATTATTTACTGCAAGAGATAGTTCTTGGTTCCCTGACTTGTGTAGCTTTTGAGATGTCCCCAAAATCATACATTTTGTTTTACCTTCATTAATTACCATCCTATTTTGTTGTGCCCAGTTTTGAACTCTAATAAGGTCTGAGTTTAATCTCATTTGGATACCTCACTATCAGAACTAAATGCATACAAGGTTGCATTGTCTGTAAACAAATCTGTATTTGTGGATTCATTATTTAATGGTAGATCATTCATATACATATGGAAGAGAGGGCCTAAAACTGACCCTTGAGGGACCCTTGAACAAGTAGTGTGAGTTTGAGAGCTAATACCAATGCTTTCTTGTGGAGACCTTTGGTTTAGGTATGATCTAAACCAGTTTAAAGAAGGATTGTTGAACCTGTAATAGTTCAACGTTTGCAGCAGAAAATTTCATTATCAACAAGATCAAAGACTTTCTTGAAGTCAAAGAAAATAAACCCTGTCATATGTCCATTATCCATTTCTTTCAGCCAAAGATTAATTAATTTGGTAAGTTCTGTTTGGCACGAGTAGTACTTTCTAAATCCTGATTGCGCTTTATGAAATAGAGAGTATGTTTTAAAAATTTATAGACCTGAATGGCTACATGCTTTTCAAATAAATTTTGACAATACAGGTAGAATTGATATTGGTCTGTAATTCCCTGGATCCTCCTTTTCTCCTTTCTTAAAGATAGGTGTAACCTTTGCACATTTCAATGTTTCTGGAAAATTACCACTCATTATACTTATGTTTATGATATGCATTAATGACTTTGTTATTACTGGTGCAGCAATTTTAAGAATTCGTGGACCAATACCATCCAATCCAGAGGATTTATTAATATTCACCTTAATTAGCATATCACAAACATTAGCTTCACTAACATTAGCTACTCAAAAATAATTATCATCAGGAATTTTAGCTCTTATAAATGATAGAAAGGCATCAAGTTCAATTTGGATGTTAGTCTGGTTCTGAATACTGTTACTGGAGATGCTTATGAAGAAATTGTTGAACATTCTACAATGTCTTGTACAGATGTTGCTATATCCTCATTTTGCTTAAGTCTAGGGGGAAAACAACTGCTCCTGGGTGGGTTCAGCTCTTTTAGATGCTTCCACAATGTCTTGGTACTATTACTTTCGTCAAAAGCCTGTTTATAGTAGTTTACTTTTGCCTTATCTATCAGGTGCTTTGCTTTATTCCTCCACTTTCTATAGCTTTTCATGTCTTTTTTCTTGTGGAAATTATCTCTTAAGTGCCTAGCCTCATTGATCTCATGGGTAATCCACTTGGGTGTAATTTGGTATTTAACCCTTTATGTTTTAATTGGGGCATGCTTGTCTAAGACTGCACGGAACATCAGATACCATTTGTCTAAGGCAGTGTTGACATCAGCTATATTGCAGACTGATTGGAAGGGTTTGCAAACTAAATCATTTAAGAACATTTCCTCATCAAACTGTTTAAAGTCCCTGTATTGTATTTCAATGTGTTGACCATTTTTAGATGATTTCGGAACATGCCTAGTTTTACAGACTGGGTAGTCGTCACTCAGTGTGTACACTGGCACATTAATTTCACTTATGTTTTCAGGTTTATTAGTATAGACATGATTAATGATAGTAGCACTTTTATCTGTTACTCTAGTTGGGGTGTTAATTAATTGAGTAAAGTTGTAAGTTTCAAAGTTACTTATCCATGTTAATGGTGGAGTTTCCATGTAGTCAATATTAAAATCACCTAATATGATAGTTTCTAAATCTTCCTTTAGTAATGCCTTTTGAATTTGCATCTCAAATCTAACCAATCCTATCAGCTGTGGAACTAGGTAGCCTGTAAACTAAACATAAGAGTATTGGCTTTGATTGGACAAGGGTTACTTCGATCCAGATACTCTCTACCGCAATAGCCTCTAGATCAACACGTCTGTTATAACTAATGGAACTGTCTACATAGGGAAGAACACCCCCACCCTCCATGGATTCCCTATCTTTTTCTTTCAAAGCTGAACCCCTGTATTTGGAAAGCCAAATCATCAGTATCATCAGAAAGAAAGGTTTCACATAGACCTAGAACACTGACTGATCTAGTTTCCTGTAATATTAATTTAATCTCATTCAATTTAGGGAGGATATGTCGAATATTTAGGTTGATTACTTGCAGACCTCTTTTAAGGAGGCCAAAGACATGGCAATTTTGATCAGAGGACTGATTTTCAGACAAGGTAGTATGCAATGTATTGTTTTTAGACTTGACAGATTTCATTTCATCACCTTGACTATTTACATAGACACATGAAGAAGATAACATACAAGATCCATTTGTTCTACCATGACCACATGTAGTGGATACATGAGAATGTTCAATATGAGACTGATTTACTTACCAAAAAGAAGACATTGATATATTAGACACTTGAGGAGCCTCAGAGGGATAAGTAACTTGAACAGTATCACATAGTTGTTTACATGTTAACAAGTTGAACTTTGTGCACAAATCAGATAGTACCTGAAACCTGTTTATTGAATTATAATTATTACACTGAAAAGTATACACATATTCTAATGCATTTTGTTACTGGATATGTGTTGCATAGGCCTGTACATAATTGCCTTCTACCAACTGGTATGTGCACAACTTTTGCTTATGTCCTAGTTCATTACAAAGATGGCAGTGAATCTGTTTTCCATGCAGACACCACTGTGTTACATGACCATGCTCTCCACAATACAAGCAGATTTCTGACTCATGCCTAACCCCTTTTATAAATCTTATGTATTGGTATATATTCTTATGGAGAAAGGCAATACCACTGTTGGACAAGTGGATTTGGTTTCACTGGTATAATTGTTGATTCACTCTATTGTCTTTGAAGAAGGTACTGTATTGCGGAACAAAGAGTATTTGGAAATTTTCACACAACATACTTAGGGTATCATTTAGCCGAGTCATAAGTACATCCCTTCTCGCTGGTAGACCTGAGATAATTATTTTACACACTGTGGTTTTGGACCTGATGGCATACAACAAGCTTTCATAATCATCCTCAATGCCCTTTAAAGATTGGCCATTACTGTAATCATTGCCACCAATGAGAAGAATTACAGTATGATATGGTGACATATCCATTTCCAATATTTTTTCTGTAATAGTATTAATAGTTGCACCTCTGTGGGTTTTGATTTCAGTTTCATATAATCTTCTTGTTCTTACTCCTTTGATTATTGATGATCCCATGAGAAGAGATCTGTCTTTAATTATGATGCTGATCTTAACAAGTGGGGGATTCAGATGCATTGCTTAGACTGCAACTTCTTGATATCCATGACTAGACTGACTGAAAGTTTTGTGACTGCTGTATTTACTATTTGTATTTAATTGTGTGTGTGTGTGTGTGTGTGTTTTAGCATTTAAATGCACCTGGGCACAACAATCTGCAAATCTGAACTGAGATGCAAAAGCTGCAGCGGCTCAGAGGTAAGCATTCCTGACATATGCCTGAAAGGGTTAGAATTTAGATACCACTGGATTAGCCCAGGTCAGCATCATGATACAACACTAGGTAAGGCACCTTGCTCTAAATAGCCAAGATGTGTTGATGTCCTGTAAAATACCAAAAACCCAGACTGTGTTTATTCTAGAGTTAAAACTTCTAAAATTTCTAAATTAACATAGTACTGACCAGTCACTCAACTCCATTATTATATGTTATGTTCAATTTTTGAATGGTGGATCCAATTTTTGTTTTGTGACTCACATTATAAAAGGTAGTGTTTTATATGAAAATCATATATTCATAAGCCAAGAACTAAATTCAGTAAAAATAATTAGAAAAGTTTCAACAATTTTTTTATCTAGTACAATGGGGCACATAACAGTAACCATGTTGTATCCAAGGACCATGTTAATCCGATACGCATTATAATAAGTACACTGTAACAGTACCAATATAATGAATGCACTATAAAATCTGCATGTGCCAGACTAGGCTTTACAATTACAATAAAAATTCAGTATGATGCCATACAACTTGTTCACCGAATCTGCCTTCAGCAAGACTGTCAAACCAAAGTCTCTGATTCCTCTCCATTTCTCCAGAGTACGGCGGCAAGATGATTATTTAGTCATCAATCCTAAACAGGAGACAGGGCATCACCTACTTTTCCCAACAGAAATAATGTGAAATGTAATTTCTCTGTGATCATTACTGTAATCCAAAATAACAGTTCCCAGGATAATAATGAATTCTAGGTAACTGAATAGGCAACAGTATTCCTGTTTAGCCAATGCGAAGTGTTGAATTTATTATAATTAAGAGATGTAAGATCTGATCGTGTGACATATCAGATCTGTTTTATGGTGTCAAATATTCATCCAATGAAACTTGCATAAAACAAAACCCACAATAACATCAAAATGTATTATTTATAAACAAAATTTTGTTTAACAAACGTGAAGAAAAAATCTGGCATATTACATGTACAACCATGTTGTATGCAAGAATGCCCTAAGCCAAATTTCTTTAAAAAAATAGCCATTACAACAATGGCTAATTCCCCAAGCTGAACATAACTATTACAACCCGAAACGTCAAATTAAAACGATTTTGGAGTTTCCTTTCACTGACCTTGGTTCTGATCTACCAATTGCAGGCTCAATAGGAGCTGCCATCCCTACAAAGTAATGTAGCTACAAAGCTGATACAAAATTGGCTACCAGAAAACTTTAGTGTTATGCAGAAATATATGAACATTTAAATATGGGCATAGGATGTAAGAATGATAAAAGTAGTATGGAGACAATCTCAGTGAGTTCCCCATTGCATGATGACATACATATAATTGACATGAAACTAAATACAAAAGGCTTTAACATAGGTCACTTAAATGTACAAGGTATAGTGGGAAAAACAGACCAGATTAAGTTAATGTTGTCTTCCATGGAAAATAATATACATGTTTTAGGACTCACTGAAACCAAATTAAATACTAACCACAATGATAATCTATTTCACTATCAAGGCCACGATAAACCATTATGCAGGGACAGAGAGACAGCAGGGGGAAGTCTTGTTGTAATCATTAGGGAAGATGTAAATGCAGAAAGGCAACTTGACTTGGAGTCACATGAAATTGAGAATATCTGGGTGGAAATTTCTCAAAATAATGCAAAATCATTCCTTGTTGGTTTCATTTATAGGCCACCTTCCTCCAAAGCAATCTGGAATGATAACTTTTTGAAACAAATAGAAAATGTTCTTGCACAGGAGAAAGAAACATATACTCAGCGATATAAAAGGACCTTCTCAATACTCAAATAAGGAACAACTGGATGGAATTTATTGAATCATTAGGCCTAGTCCAGCTGGTAAAGAAGCCCACAAGGGTAACAGAAAAATCAAGCACTCTTACTGATCACATTTATACCAACCTACCAGAAAATGTGGCTTGTGTTAATGTACCAAATGTTGGTCTTAGTGATCACTATCCTACTTTTTTGACAAGAAAGGTTAAATGCATGAGAAATAAGAAATATACACACAAAACTATCACTTACAGATTGTTCAAAAATGTCTCTAAGCATGTGCCACTGAAAGTACATAGAGTAAACAATGAAATCCAACCTAATTGGCTTACTACTGAAATCCTAGACACTATGAAAACATGAGACCAATTCAAGGCTATGGGAAACCATGCACAATATAAAGTATAGAGAAACAAAATAACAGGTATGATTAAAAAAGCTAAAACAAACTTATTATCAATCATTGCTTGAAAACAAAAAGAGCAACACAAACTCCACTTGGAAAGTCTTCATAGAACTCACTGAAGGAACACACAAAGATCAGATAAATAAAATTCACTCACTTCTGGTAAATGACACTATATTTACTGATGACACTGACAATGCAAATGTTTTCAATGATTTTTTCACCAACATTACCAGAAAGTTAAAAGAACCAGTATCAAAAAATGTCTCAGTGAACTTGATACCAAGAAAGCTATAGGACTTTATCAGATTGGTCCACGACTCATTAAATCTTCTGCCTCTGCTATTTTAGATAGCATAACATTCATAATCAATTTAAGTATTGCAACCTCATCTGTCCCAAAAATATGGAAAACTGCAAAAGTAACTCCTATTCACAAATCTGCTTCTAAGGATGATGCTGATAACTACCGGCCAATCTCAATACTACCAAACTTGTCAAAATTGATTGAAAAACATGTCCACGACTCATTCACGTCATATTTAACCAAACACTTGCTGTTACACCCTAATTATTCAGGCTTTAGACAGAACATTCATGTGAGACGCCTTGATCTCCTTAACTGATAAATGGCTTCAAGCACTTGACCAAGGTAGAATAACAGGATCTGTATTTGTGGATTTCAGGAAAGCTTTTGAAATGGTAGATCATGAAATCCTTTATGTTTATATAAATAATGCTCTGTCTGAACCTTGAACAATTAGATATGGAGTACCACAAGACTCAAGTCTAGGTCCATTACTATTTATTTTACTTATTAATGACCTACTACTTTTATTAAGAGACTCAATATCATCTACAGATCTCTATGCAGACGACACAACATTGTCAGACATCCAAAACACAAATTTGAACTTTCTTCACAGAATGCCTTAACAAACTGGACAACTGGTATACATGCAATGGCATGGTGGTAAATACTGGTAAAACTAAAATATTACTTATCTCAACATGGCAAAAAAGGACAAATCTTGATAGTGATGAACTATGTCTGACATGGAAGGATACAAATTTGCAAATGGTCTGTCATGAAAGACTATCTTGTGTTTTGGTAAATAATAACCTATCATGGACTGAACATATCAAACATATCAGTAAAAAAGTCAATTCAATTGTATGGCTTCTCAGTAGGATAAGACATTTTCTCCCTGAAAGGCACAGAAAACTATTTTATAGCGGTTATATACAACCCTATTTAGACTACTGTAATACAGTATGGGGTAATTCAAATAATAAAAACATAGCAAAGCTGGCACATCTTCATAAAAGAGCATTTGGGCTAATATCAATCCAGAAACAAAGCAAGGAAAATTTAGCTGGCAAGTTAAAAATATTACCTATTAAAGACCGAATCCATTTGAGAAAAGCCAAATTAATGTACAGGATATCCAATAACAGTGCTCTTGAATATTTACAATCACTATTCCAGTATAGGCTACCTGGCAATACTCCCCACCTCTGACCTGCCAACCCTAAAGAGACATTCTCAGTAAGTCAGTCGAAATTTTTCAGTAAGTTGGACCAATTTTCAGTAAGGTGTAAAAACTATTAAGTACTGGTAACAAGTAAAATTTTAATAACCGTTACAGTTTATATCCATGTTGTGACTTACAATTTATAGCTACTGATGTGACTGGTACATGGTACTTTTGCACTAAGAAATTTCTGGTCAAACTCCATTTTGAAGCATTCTTCCCCCTTCACTTTCATGACTAGTATTGCTTCCAAGGTATCAACTGACATAGATGATCTGGATTTTGAGTGGTTTTTTGCAACAAATGAGAACACCCTCTCACAACCTGCATTTGAATGAGGAACAATAAGTACATTCTTCAAGATGCTGGACAACAATTTGTATTTGAACTGGCCATTAGCATCCTTGAGTTTACTAATAAGATCTCATTCCTTGTCAACTCATTTAGTGTTTAAGATCTCAGGATTCAATTCATCTACTTGGTAATTCAAAAACTCTGCTTCCAAGTTGTATCACCAGTTGGTTTCTTTGGGTTCCATACACATAAATCTTGATGGGAAATACATCAAACTGCTAAAATCACTTGTCATCCTTTTTGACACATATGCAACTGCACTGTATTTCAGAAGTTCATTATTCAAGGGAAATCTCTTAACAATGTAATCACAAACAGTTGTGTAATAGTCCCTTACATCTTTATAGAATTGACAAAGGCTACTTTCATACAGCTTCCTTTCAGCCAAGTATTTTCTTGTTTCTGAACCTACTGTATCATCTAACTTTTGTTTCTTACAGTCATGATAATCGAAATCAGTAAGATCCTTGGCTTGTGAAATTTCTGTAGCCTTTACAAATCTGATTAGCAACTGCTTTAATAATTCAAGCATGTTTTCTCTAAGTTTGTGGATCATAGTCTCCTCCTGTTGCATGATTAAGTTGTACTTGTTAAATAATGGAATTATGTGTCTAGAAATAAGCAATAAATCTTTGCCCTCCGGGACTGCAAAGCCTTACACACACTCATAGCCTTTTCCTCTCTGTAACTGATTTTTTTTACTGTCTTTCCAGTCATTTCTAACCAACAGTGTCTGACATCTAGACAAAGCCTTTTATCTGATTTCTGTGATATAGCTTTCTCTAAGAAATCTATCTTGGGTTTTATTTTCTCAGTCTTTCCTGCTGAGGCAGACTTGAGGGTAGTACTAGCCTGACTTCTAGATTTATCGCAATTCAAAGCTTTACTGCACGTACCTGCACTGTCGTTATTTCCTTCTTTATTACTAGATACATGTGGAACTTTATCCTTGGAACTAGACACCTTCTCTGACATCCTACTTTTGGATTTAGCTCTTTTGCCTTTAACCTCTTGTTTCTTGGTTTCTTTACCAAAATATATTTGTAAGGGTTCCCACTGTTCCAACAGTTTCTTTATACCTTCACCAAGTGACAACCATCTTGTTACATAATGCTTCAATATTTTTCTCTGCTCTTTCCCACAAAGAGTCTGAAGATCTTTTAGCTCCATTTGTCTATTCACACTTTTATCCAAACAATATATATCAACTAATAAGTCATCAAATCTAATAGGCAGCATATCAGCCCCCTTCTTAGCTGCTAAATGTATCAAATGGCATGAACATCCACTTAGATACACTGAGGGATTCACCATAGTTATATGTCCAAATACACCTTTATTGCAACCAGTCATCACTGAAGCATTATCTGATTCAAAGGCAATACAGTTATTCCAACTTACCTTTCTCTTTTTCAAACCCTCATCTAATAATGTGAAAATATTTTCTCCAGTAGAGGCTCCATCACATGTTGGAACTGACAAAAGTGTTTCAGTTACAACCCAATCTGTGTTATCAAAATATGTAACAACAAACTGGGTACAGATTCTCAGAATCATTGCTACCATCAGTTGCTATACTGAAAGGTTGGGATGAAATATTGTTAACAATGCCTTCCTGTACTGACTTGCATTGTTGTAATACAATAGCAGTAGTTTTTGTTCTGCCACACTGATAACCATTTGCTACTGACGATTTGGGAAACATGCACTTGAATAGTTTAGAAGCATGGTCAGATGCAGCAACTGCAACATTACACTCAACCAAAAAGTTTGTAAAATATACTTCGGCCTTAATGACCTCCAATTCAGTTTCTGGCACTACAGATCCAAATCCCATAGAGGTCAGCGACTTACAACTTGATTTCATTGCAACGTATTCTGTATGTTTTTAGGAATTCACGTGGTGGCGACGGTCATCTCGCCCACCGTGGGAAATGTTCAAGTCAACACGACATAACGTGCAATAAATGTAATGGTCATCTTTTTTACTTTTTTCTAAGCATGACCAAGTATCTGAGTAATCTCTTTTATACTTTTGCAACCACTGTTTCAGCTTTTTAGAAGGCTGGTTGTCCTCTCCACCTTTCATGCATTTTCGTTTGGAAGACATTTCCAGACGACCGGATGACAAAATGAAAAATAAAATCTAGATCAGATGCACGCTTCTCACGAACAAAATAGGCAGGTTTAAAGCATCTGAGGTACCAATGTATAGTTAATCTGGTTCCCTACCAAAATCCACTCAGTCTAAGATGAAACTCCAAATCCGAACACAGTCTAATACAAAAATCCAGATCCGGAACGAACCAGTACAAAAAATATCCGGAACAGAAAAAAACGATCATATTTCCATACTTTTTGCTGTCATTCTGTAAGTATGTAATTTTAGTGTTTTTTCCATAAGATTACAGCAAAATCGTAAGAGTTGGCAGGTCTGCCACCTGCGATTCATATCTACCAAACTGTATAAAATTCCCAAACCAAATAAGGAATTATTTTTAAAAAAGTTCCAATACTCTGGGAATTTGCTCTGGAATAGTATTCCAGTTGAGATTAGAAATGCCCAGACTATATTTCCTTCTTCCAAACCCAATATATCCAGTGGTTTCAGAAATGCAGCTAAAATAAATAAATGCCTTTGTATTAGGACCTCAAGGTAGATTAGTTCTTAGCTAATTGTGTTACCCTCTTTAAATAAAGTCATTATTATTATTATTATTATGTCTATTGATGACAGTCTATAGTGATGTCGAGCACTGGGGCATCTTGCCGCAGACATATAGCATAATGTCCCACCCAGTCACATTATCCTGACACCAGGCTGACCACTCCTGACACTAACCTCTTAATGCTGAGCACCAAGCAAGGCAGATGTTAGTACCATTTTTTAAGTCTTTGGTATGACTCAGCTGGGTTTCAAACCCTCGACCTCCCGCATCCAAGGTGGACGCTCTACCACTAGGCCACTGGAGTGGTCATATGTGTCAACAATATGAATGCTAAGCATGACAGAATCTCCACAGAGTATGAATTAAAAATTCTCTAAGCCGTATATTATTATTTATTCAAACTGAAAAGTTCTGCTAATGTTATCAAATATTCTCTTGTAAGATCCAGGGATATCACTTACTGCTCTGTTTGGTGTATATTTGTGTGTGTGTGTGTCTGTATATAGAGAGAAAAAGACAGAGACATATAAATAAATGCAACTAAATCTATCAATGATCCCAAACAATATTAAGTTAAAACAAAAAAAATATTAACATTTGAACAAATAATAAAAGCAAGAAGAAATAATGCACAAATCTTCAATTGGGCTTACAATATCAGTGAATTTTCAAACCTAATGTCAGCTCACAATTAATCCAAAATTGTTCCCAGTTTCTTCCAAAGACCTTCCAACTCTAACAAGACCTTTCTCTGCAAGGCAGCTGATATTTTTCTATCCAATTTTCAGCAAGGTGAAGTATCATGTACTGCTATTGCTGACTTGCAACACATGCATTTAAAAGTGTCAGAAGGCCATGTGATATGAGACTGATGCAGCGAAAGCAAACATTAAGATTGGCAAAGTACACTAAGACCCTAATTAGATCCAAAACAGTTCAGGAACTGCAGTTTAAAATTCCATGGAATTCAATGACTTTTTGCTAGTTCTCTCAGCCTGATATAATCTGGCTTGTTTATTTTATTTTTTTAGTTTCTAATGGCAAGGAAATCAGCTCTCACGCATTGCAGCATATTCAAGTCAATACAACATGATGTCCAATAAACTGATTGCTTCCTTCCCTACTTTCTTATCCAAGAATCTGAATCTTCATTGTTGTACTTTTTTAAACTTTTTAAGAGACTTCAATGCCTTTTCATTTGTTAGACACCATTTGGAGAAAAATTCTATCAACAACAGCTTGATCATGCATGGATTTTGTATTAACAATATGTGCAGTTCTAAGCATTTGAGGTACAGTTGGACTGTTCTTGGATAAGCCTGTATCCAGATCTCACCACAACAATCATATTTTCATTATTTTTGCTATTATTCCATACATCTGCAATTTAAGGGTCATTTCAGCAAGACTTATTGTCAAATTGTATGGGTAAGCAGGTTTCCTTCTATTTTTGACCAGCTGATATTGTGCTCAATGCCAATCACTCACAAATGGTTATTACTACAGTCTATACTGAAATGATCTACACTGAGTCTGTACTCAAATGATCTTTACTACAATTTGTACTCAAACTATCTATACATGTTAGTACTCAAATGATCTATACTACAATATGTACTCAAATGATCTTAATACAGTTTGTACTCAAATTTTCTATACTACAGTTTGTAGTTCTACCATATACATTTCTTTCATTCCTTCACTCTACCACATACATTTCTTTCAGTTTTGACTACATATTGAATTTTACATAATATTTTGCATATTACATGAAATGTATTGTTTAATTTTAACATTTCTACCTGTTTTCATGATTTTTATTTTGAACTAATTAAAAAGTCACACAGCTTACAACTATCAAATTCACACTTGAAACAACCAAGTTTGTCCATATTCACTGGTTATGGATCTCACTAAAAAGTCCATTATATTCCTATTTCATTTGAAAGCCGTAACCTAGCTGCAGAAATTTTATTGTAAATCAACACCATACTTTCACACAGAGGCTGAATGTCTTTGAAATGAACAATTAAAATTAAAACTTAAATGAGCTAAGTAGTGTAGATTTCTTAGCCGTAATAAATACAGTGAAATAACTTTGCAAAGGGAGATAAAATGGATGTTAGGGTACATGATTTAGAAGTTGACACACACCAGTTGCTTCATAAAAAGTTTTCATCCATGGATCACGTTCAGGATCATTGTTAAATCCCAAATTCTGAGATTCTGCTGCATTTGCAATAATGAAAAAAATTTGCTTTGTCAACTGGCCTCTTGTTTTTTAATTTGGATTCATGAGACCGCATACCTGCCAACCTCCAGAAAGGTGTAAGCATAATCTAAGAGGCAAAACAATGTAACGTGAATAAAAAGTGTAGTCTATATAGTATAATAATTACAATAAATTCTGACAAATGTATATCACTGTTTGGTACTAACCTCAACCTGCTGCAGGTTAAAATTCATGATGCTAATGAGCATGTGTTTAGTATCACAATACAGACATAAAACATATTGATAAACAACACACAGTTAAACAAGCCTACATGTCTAACCTTCCACTGAGTGACTGTAAAGTAAATTCAACAAATCCTGCTACGAGCATGACAATCATCTCAACCTGACAGTTGAATTATGTAACAAGAAGGGAGACAAATTCTAACTGTTGCTGGTGGGAATCAAACCTGGTTTATCTGTTTCACATACCACTAGACTAAAAGGTCCAGACCAGCTATGCGGGTAAATAAGGGGCCAAACATACCTAGACCACTAAAATGACATCATTTTATATCCTTTATAAATTAGCAAAACTCTTTTGCTTTGTCCTTTTTCTGATCCAACATGTTAATTTTATTTTTCATTTCTTTAACCCTTTGCCTCATAGAGTGTATGGCTTTTGAGCCCTTCAATATGCATGTAGCAAAGTTACCCAGTGCAGTGCACTATAAATAGAACACCTATTACCTGTTCTACTCCATACACATAGGCTTGTTAAGCAGTGAAGTGTATGATATGTTTAACAGCAATTTTAACCATTTTACGTTTTTGGTACACATACACTACATATGGAAAGATTTAAGAGAAAAATCCAATTATTATAACTGTATAATTATTTTTCACAGAAGAATTTTTTATGTGCTTTAAAATCTTGAGAGAACTCGTTCACCATCAAGAACGTGAAGCCGCGTGACCAACCGTAGCTTCCATTTCTCATACTCAAAATTTATAAGTTCTTTGTCTGCGTCTACATCACTAAATCAGCTGAATTTGATAATTTATAAAAACTAATGGCTTCCTACATCAGTATCTGAGCCTTTGCCTTAGTTAATGAAGCTTTCATAGTTGTGATTCTAATCGTGAAGACTCGAGTAAGTACTGAACGAAATCCGCGACCTACATTTTGGAGAGTGCAGAATACAACCCAGTTACTTTAAATAGCAGATTTCGACCAGAGCATAAACAGTGACCACATGATCTGACATAATGGTCATTCACACCAATGAATATAGTATCTAATAGGGGGTTTTCCCTGAAGGTGGCACTACGAAAACCTGCTCAAAATGACTGATGTTTACAGCAGGCGTCAAAAGATGCTTCCACGAGAATGGTATAGGGGCGTCAAAAGGCGCTTATATGCGAATCGGGTAGAGGCGTCAAAAGGCGCTTGCATGCGAATGGAGTAGTGGTGTCCAAAGGCACTTGTATGAGGTAAAGGGTTAACATCCATGAGACACATTGATAAAGCCAGTTACATTTAACAAATTGTTACATTTTCTTTCCAAGTACAGGCTAGTCTACAAAATGATTCTTGTCCTTCATTAAATAAATCTGAAAGATCGGTTTTCAAATGGAAGAAACCCACCTGTTTTCTTGGAAATTTGCCACTTATAGTTGCTATAAATAGAACATAATAATAGAGTTAGGAAAGTACATTTAGGTCATTATGCATCAGCCTTCTATTCTAGAATATTTTCAACATTTGTATGATGTGTGGGATTAATGGAATGATATGAAAAAAGATTTCTTTTTTCTTTTTTGTAAAATCGTTTTTTAATGTACCACCTAATCCATACACAGGCAAGCACAAGACATAATTCTGCAAAAAAAAAGATCATTATAATCATGCCAAAAGTCTAATGGTTGGCAGGTATGGAAATGCCAAAAGGGTGAAATTATAGTTTACCTAAATATTTCAAAAATCGTTTGTATCCTAATTCAACATATCTAAACTTTCCAGCATCTGTATAAAACTTAGACCTTTTGAAAAAGGACTGTGCTTTACACAAGTCAGAATGTGATGTTTGGAAAGATCTAACACTTAAGTTCTGAGTCTGGATTGCAGCCTATAAAAATATGAACCAGTTCTGACTGTATGTAACAGTCTTGTCCAACCATTGTATGTTGTCTGTCTTACATGGATCTTCTGCCTCTTGTTTATTCCGATGTCTAGAATTACTTTCTTCACACTGGTTGTGGCTCAGAATTCTTGGCCAAAATGTGTCAGGTGCTGAATATTGGCAATAGGAAAACATTCTATGTCTGTATTTCCTGTATATCTACTTTGGGAGAGATTCAATGAAATAAAGTTTTCAGATAATGACCTGGAGACTAAGGCTGCTGCTGTTGTACTAAAGCCACACTTGAAAAATTTGTTTGCTATGTGGCTTGAAGTCAAGGTTAGTTGGGTGTTTAAGATGCTTATTCTTTAATGGGAGTTTCTTGGCGAGGAAGACTTACTATTATGGAATTTTCCACTATCCTTATTCCAAACAGGCCCATGTCTAGTGGGAAAATGCTGGTAAAATTATTAATATAATAATACAAGTTTTATTAAAACATTTCAATATAATTTAAATAAATATACCAAATTAATATTGTGATATTCATATGATCAAGTTTATACTGCAATATACTGATAGTCGATATCATATGCATGTATGTATGTATGTATGCATGTATGTATGTATGTATGTGTATGGGAGGGGGGTAACAGCACCTCAGTACAACACTGGCTACAGAGTTCCAATTAAAATTTAATATCTAAAAATGTACTGTCAAGAACACAGTTACACTGAAGGGCTACTACATCATACACATGCTTGATTATGCTTGATCGGAATGTAAGACCATCCTCTGGTAATTAGTGATGAGAAGTGGTAACTAATGAAGTGGCCATGAATGCAGTAAAGAGTATGTTAGATTTAAAATGTTGATGGATGCAGAACTGGTTCATGGGAAGGGATGGGATGAGAAATCCTTGACTATGGATTTACCACTGTGACAGATGCAGAATTGGTCCATGGGAAGGGATGGGATGTGAAATCCTTGACTGTAGATTTACCACTGTGACAGATGCAGAATGGGTTCATGGGAAGGGGTGGGATTAGAAATCCTTGCATGCTAGATTTACTAAGGGGTTGATGGTAATATTTTTGATAAGGAATGTGACTGAATCTAGCTTACCTTCAAATAATACACAAGCAGTTCATTAAGGGAGGGGTCAGCATTCAGGTTCACCAAGAAATATTTTCCTTGCTCCACCTTAATACCTGAAGTCTGCACTGATATCCCCATTCTCTCTAGGGCCTGATGGCGATCCTGTGACAAGAGAAGAATATCTTTTATAAGTAAATGTTCTATTACATTTCATTATCTAGCATATCTTACAAATTTAAATTGATCTGGATTATTTGCTTCATAATATATTGGTAAACAAAATGTATGCAGCACACACATACTGTGAAATTTAAACTATTTTTTAAACTGAATTTCCTCTATAAACATGGCAATAAAATGTATGCATTTTAAATTTGTGAAATATATACAGTAAGAAATTATAAAGTTTAAATTTTATGCGACTTCAAGGAAACTAAATTTCTGAAAATTCTGTTATATTAATAGCAGCAGTTTTTCTTACACATTTTGCTAATGAACAAATGGTGAAAATGCTATGTCACACAAAGGATAAAGTTACTGAATCTGTAAAAATATCCATACCACTAACATGTCATGTACATTAATTCCAAACTAATATGTGTCATGTACAGTAATTCTATGCCACTAATATCATGTACAGTAATTCTATTCCATTAATACCATGTACAGTAATTCTATTCCATTAATTTATGTCATGTACAGTAATTCTATACCATTAATGCATCATGAATTCCATGCAACTAATTTGTCATGTACAGTAATTATATCCCATTAATAGTCATGTACAGTAATTCTATTCCACTAATTTGTCATGTACAGTGATTATATGCCATTAATGCATCATGTACAGTAATTATATGCCACTAATCTATCATGTACAGTAATTACATGCCATTAATATGTGTCGTGTACAGTAATTCCGTGCCATTAGTAGGTCATTCAAAGTAATTCATGCCACAAATGTCACGTACAATAATTCCATGTCACAAATATATGTACAATAATGCCATGCCATATATAATTCATGTACAGTAATTATATGCCACTAATTTATGTCGTGTACAGCAATTCTATGCCACTAATTTATGTCATGTACAGTAATTCCATGCCATAAATATGCAATGTACAGTAAGTAATTCCATGTCATAAAAATGATATGTATAATAATTCCATGCTATAAAAATGTCATGTACAGTAATTTACAATTAATCTTCTTGTTTTTATTCTCTGTCAGTTTATTAAATATTTAAGATGCAAACAAAAGAAATTATACACATTTTATGGCTATATATATGCAAATTTTGCTACAGAATTTAAAGTTATTTAATTTTTTCATGTCAATACTCATTTACCACCAAAATGATTTCTCTTTTACTCCAGCACAAACGAAAATACCTGTCAAAGTTACAATCCATGTAGAGTTACCTCCCATTATGAATTCAGGACATCTTATTAAGCCCATACATGCTGTCAATTACAATTTTGTGCTGCACCATACTCCTTCATGTGAAATACCATCTGTGGGGATTTTATGCAACCTGTGCATCTGAGATGTTAATGAAATGTACATTGGAGATAACTAACTTTATGAAAATCAGTCTTAAAAGTTAAAAATATTTGCTTGTTGAAAGAATGCTATAGGCCTCATGTGAATTTCACAGACAAATTGTTTTTCTTTTAATAATTTACACATGTAATGATGTTTATCCAACATATGTGGAGTCCAAAGAACTTGATATTTATTCAATCATATGTTGAGTCCAAAGACAGTGAAATTTATCCAGTCATACATGGATTCCAAAGAAAGTGATATTTATTCAATCAAATGTGGAGTCCAAAGAAAATGAAATTTCTCCAATCATATGTGGAGTTCAAATAAAGCGATATTTATTCAATCATGTATGGAGTCCAAAGAGTAGAACTTTAGAAGAAAACTACAACTAACTTTTTGTTTTGTAGGTAGAAGGATAATACTTGAGCTCATTATCACAACAAATTTTGTTCCACATTATAATGCGGTAAACCTGAGCTAAATGCCATAGGTACCACGGTTGTACTGCAATGATACTAGGAACAATAATTAAATTTTCTGGGTCAGGGCCTGATACATCTTTTTTAAAATTTCAATCTGTCAATAGCTCCAAAACTATATAAAATTTGATTTATAGCAAAATAACACCATAAATTATATCCATTATATTACATTAAAAATATTTTCAGATGAAAGAAAATAAGATATCTTAGCTCAAAAGAAAATTGCAGCCCCCTCAAAAATTAAATAGTCTGTATTTTATAGCAGTTGAATTTAAATGTTAATTTAAACTGTTGTTTAAGTTGTAATCTAAAACTATAATTAAAGAGGGATGATTAAGTTTCCACTATAGCTGACACACTGTAAATGACCTGGTGCTAACATTAGAGAGGTTGTTGATAAAACAGAAAGTCCTGACACTGAAACCTACAATTCCCTGGATAAACTATTTATGTAATAGGCAGGGAAACCTTGATTGGGATGCCAACACCGGGGCAAGATATTTAACAGATAGGGCCAGTATATAGAAAACACTAAATCAACAAATGAGAAAATATCTTGTGGAAATTATGCAAAATTCAAAGAGAAGATAACTGCTCTCCTAAAAACCTCAGGATGATTCTAGTTTTACAAAGGAATACATGTACTTAACACATTAACATAAGCTAGTAAATAACTAAAAGTTAAATTTTTTTAAAATCCAATACTTGTGCAAAAGTTGGATTTGGTCCGAATATCCTTTACAACATCCCATGTTGGAATATGTGACACAACAAGTGTCAAACATGCAAATAAAGAATCTCTAATTATATTTATAATATTCAAAATTAATTTGTGACAAATACAACTATTTTCTTCAAAAAAAACCTAAACTGTTTTAATGATTTTCTCATGAAAATGAAAACTTTCTGTTATACTATAACATTCATAACCAAATTACTCAGGCAAATAAATACATTGCATCCTACCAAAAACTACCCAAGTACCAGTAAGGTGCATACCACCAGAAAAATTACCATAGTAAACCAGTATACTGGTATTAATGCACAACTGAAGGTAATACTGCACGTGTAAAACTGGCTGGAGTGAAAACTGAATGTATGTACAATTATGTTTGAAGTCAGGTATGTGTAAATCCACATAAATTATGCATTTAAGCTGCATGAACTTGTGTGTGTGTGTGTGTGTGTGTGTGATTGAATTTGAACATAGCTTTAACAATTTTTCAGTCATATAGCTATGATGTCTGTAATGTGGCAGTTTATAGTGATGTCTAGCACTGGGGCATCATGCTGCAGACATGTAGCATCATATCCCACCTAATCACATTATCCTGACACCAGGCCGACCAGTCCTAACACTAACCTCTTAATGCTGAGTGCCTAGCGAGGCAGCTGTTAGTACCATTTTAATAAGTCTTTGGTATGACTCAGCCAGGGTTTGAACCTGCGACCTCCCGCATCTGAGATAGACGTTCTAACCACTATGCCACCGGAGCAGTTGCATGCATGAACTTGCATTTTGTTTTTTAATTATCTATGCATACATGTACATACTCTGCAAAGTCATTTACAATTACATGATACTGGAAGTACCATTTCATTAATTACATGTTTGTAATTTTTCTGGTCCTGAATATGTTTTAATTAGTGTTTCTAAATTATTAATTTCTTAAATTATTCAATATTTAAATTATGAATTATTTGTACAATATTGTTCAAATAGTCAATAGTAAATCTCAACTAAGTTTGTGTTCTAAACATATGCACTGACTAAATGATTACTTTAGTTTAGTTCAAACAACCACCTCCCTAAAGCTAGCAGGTCACTACCACCTAGCTGTTGCAGTTGAAATCCTGTACCAGTTCAAGTGGCTTTTTCATTCTGTCTGTCCGAGGCAACTCCTGCGTTCTTTCATTTTATAATGTAACACCCTACCTCTTCCGAACTCATCATAGTCCAAAATTAGGTGCCTATTGTCACAGTTAGCAAATAAACAAAGCTTGACTGACATTTTGATCCTGGTACATCCCTAACTTGAGCTTTGAGGTCTGCCAACTAAACATTCAAAGCCATAACCCAAGACCAAAATAACTCTAGCTTTGAGCTCTAACAAACTAAATATTTACGGCAACACCCTGTCACAACTTTGATGGAAACTACTCTGATCCATCACAATTTACACAATAATTTTCATAGTCACTGACCAATCAGTTACAAACCTAGTGTATCCTTTGTACATAATGCTTCCTACAGACCCTGACCAGTCAGCTACAGACCTAGTGTATCCACGACCAGTCAGTCAGACCCAGTGTATCCATGACCAGTCAGTCACAGACCCAGTGTATCCATGACCAGTCAGTCAGACCCAGTGTATCCATGACCAGTCAGTCACAGACCCAGTGTATCCATGACCAGTCAGCTACAGACCTAGTGTATCCATGACCAGTCAGTCACAGACCCAGTGTATCCATGACCAGTCAGCTACAGACCTAGTGTATCCATGACCAGTCAGTCAGACCCAGTGTATCCATGACGAGTCAGTCACAGACCCAGTGTATCCATGACCAGTCAGCTACAGACCCAGTGTATCCATGACCAGTCAGTCACAGACCCAGTGTATCCATGACCAGTCAGCTACAGACCCAGAGTATCCATGACCAGTCAGCTACAGACCTAGTGTATCCATGACCAGTCAGTCACAGACCCAGTGTATCCATGACCAGTCAGTCACAGACCCAATGTATCCATGACCAGTCAGTCACAGACCCAGTGTATCCATGACCAGTCAGCTACAGACCTGGTGTATCCTTGTACATAATGCTTTATATAGACCCTGATCAGTCAGCTACAGACCTGATGTATCCTCTCCGTCTCCATCAGCTTTTCCTCCCATGTTTTTGTCATCTCTTTAATCAATTTCTCAGATTCCTCTAGCCTCTCCTTAAGGTCAGGGGCCTTCATGCTCTGTAATGTACACAACAATCATATTCATTATTGTTGTCATCACAGTCTTCTTCATCAGCAGCTGTGTCTACACCACTGTAACAACCACCACTACCACTATATTCATATTATCTTCATTATTACTGTCACTGTCATCATCAGGAGAAGCAATAACAATATCACCATTACTGTCATTATTATCTCCCTTTGCAATCACATGCAATAGCAATCAAATCCAAAATTATCATCAGCATTACAGCCAGGTAAAATATAATGCCTTCAATTCTCTAAAATCTTTCTTCATTGGTTCCTTATAGGTATAACACATAGACAAATGATATTGGATCTGTAAGGGGTATAACACAGAAATAGATGAAATTGGTTCCTAATGGGTATAACATAGAAATAGATGAAATTGGTTCCTAATGGGTATAACACAAAAATAGATGAAATAGGTTCCTAATAGGTATAACATAAAAATAGATGAAATTGGTTCCTAATGGGTATAACACAGAAACAGATGAAATTTGTTCCCAATGGGTATAACATAGAAATAGATGAAACTGGTTCCTTATCAGTATAACATAAACAGATGAAATTAAGATGAAGACCATGTTCTCTGTGCATTGTCTCCCTTTCTAATGTTATTGCTATATATACATGAAAAAAAAAACTGTCCAGTCTAAAGCTCTAAAAGTCTGGAATATATTCATTGATAAACAAAGTACTTCCTAGAGGCCGCTAATATTCATCATCAGATTTTAAAACTTTTAAAGAGTATGCATGTGCATTTTCATTAAAACAATGTAAGAGAAAAATTTAATGTAATCAACGTATTTCATCAGCTCCAAACCTGAACCAGAGGCCCAAGTAAGCCTCATGTTGCTTACCTGGGCAATTGACATTTGTTAGTTTGTGAATGCAAATTTAAATACAACTGAAATTACAGAGGGAAAAAAAATGCTTGGAAAAAAACAATATGTGTGGATGTCGCTCATATATGAACCCATCCAAGATCTTGATGGTAGAACTTCACATACCAAATATGATTAAGTTCTGTTCAGAAATGTGGTCGGACAACAGATAGTCGTACCATAAGCTAAAGAGGCCTTATGTCCCTGTTTATGCAAAATCTTTCTCTTAAAGTATACCATGATAAAGCATTCTAAATTCTTTTACTACTTAATGTTAGTACCCCTTGAAGTTGCACTATCAATTCATACACTAATTATGGTAGAACCCATGATTATGCACTATCAATTCATACACTATGATTATGCACTACCAATTCATACACTATCATTATGCACTATCAATTCATACACTATGATTATGCACTATCAATTCATACACAACTTCTGCTATTGGGAGCTGCATTACTCAGTTGTTACCCTGCTGGACTTGGGACCGAAAGGGTGCAGGTCCAAGTCCTACCATTGGACCATTCTGGGTTAGCTATCGTTTTGTGTCCTTGGGCAAGTCACTTTACTCCAACTGCTTCTGCACTAAATAACCTACTTGTGTTGCCATGTTATAAAGCATAAAACTAAAACAAAACTCATGCTAGTACCCCATGGTGATGCACTATCAATTTAAATACACTATTTATGCTAGTACCCCATGGTGCTGCACTATCAGTTTATACACTACTTGTACTAGAACCCCATGGTGCTGCACTATCAATTTATACACTACTAATGCTGGTACCCCTGGTTGCTGCACTATCAATTTATACACTACTAATGCTAGTACCTCATGGTGCTGCACAATCAATTTATACAATATTCATGTTACACTTTGTTTCTATCGTAACAAAAAAAGTATTGAATGTGGAAAATTCTAAATATCAAAATAAGTCTTTAGGTGAAAATCCTATGCAGACTTTCTGGTTAGGAGGATCAGTGATAATGAGATCTCCATGATGTCTGCCATGGCAGACATAATGGATATCAGATCAACATCACACCATTTGTATTTAGGGCCAACCATATATAAAAGCCTTTCAGTGAAAACCCTATGTTGAACTGACCATCCAATCAGAAGGAATAGTGACAAGATTTTTCAAAACATTAATACAATATTGTAAAAGTGCCAGATGAACTAACATCCAGCATGGGTTTTCACAGCTGTAGAAATAAAACAGTTTTTGTTTGCTTTAGCTTAAAAATGGGAGAATTACAGTTGTTCAATCTTAGGATCAGTTCTTCAATCTTGGCGCTAAATCAGTTTTAAGTTTCGTAAAATATATAGTGGTGCAAAATGGTGAACAGTACTTCTGTGCATACCAAAAGGATTTTAAGAATATTTTTTTTTAAAAAAAGGACTTAATGCATGCCCCCTACACTCTCATTTTCTTTCTCAGTCTATCAATATTATAAAGCTTTGAACCAAAGCAAACTCATCATCCACCTGAACAAGTACTATGAATCCATTTTAACAAATGTATGTATGTATGTAGCAGCATTTCAATGTACCACATTACAAAAGCGGTTATACAGTGCCAATGAAAAGTGACACTCAAATGATGTAAAAACAAAGAACTGCACACAAACTTCAGGAAGATAAACCCTTCCACATGTGTCAACATGAAGTACAAGATAAAATTTAAAAGTATGTTAAAATCATTTTTTAAACATTAACAATTCAATAATGCAAACTGACCTGTGCCTCTTGTAGTTCCTTCCTAAGCATATCAACTTCATTCCGCAGTTCCCGTATGATTCTGGCATTGGGATCTTCATTGACAACAGCATGGTTAACAATGCGTTTGGCACGATCAGCATAACGCAGTGTAGACAATGTTTCCTCAAAATTGTCAGCAGCTGGACTGATTGTGGCTATCATCACAGTTTTACTGTTTCCTCCCAAGTTGTCCTGGAATAAAAAAGTCTCCAATTCATATATATATATATATATATATATATATATATATATATATATATATATATATATATATATATCTAAACACACACACATATATATATATATATATATATACACACACACACACACACATATATATATATATAAAAACACAAGTGGCAAATTTTGCCTGTGTGAGAAAGGCATCTGGGATATGTTTATCTCACACATGTGCACTCAATAACACAGAGATTTCATTATGCTAATAATGCCAAGAATGTCATCAATGTCCTTCAGAGTTTTATACTAAAATGACAAATTTTGTCTGTGTGAGAAAGGTATGTGTGATATGTGTATCTCACACATATGCACTCAGTGACACAGAGATTTCGTTATGCTAATAATACCAAGAATGTCATCAATGCCCTTCAGAGTTTTATACTAAAATGACAAAATTAGTCTGTGTGAGAATGGCATGTGGGATACTGGTTTTTCACACTTGCACTCTGGTATCCCAGGTGGTCAAGTGGTCTAAGGGGCAATTCTTTATAGATCACTGACATCTCACCCATGTCTATCAGGCTTCAAGTCTCAAGCTCAGCCAGCGTGGGTATGTGAGTAAGCTTGCCAGTATCTTTCCTTGAGTCTGTGGTTCTTACCGAGACTTCTGGTTTGTAACCCATCAGATATACTGGCTGCCATGTGTAGCCTATCATGTGCTTAAAAACAGCATTAAACCCAAAACAATAACAACACATGTACAATCAATGCCACAGGGATATCATTATGCTAATAAGGTCAAGAATGTAGGCAATGTTCTTTTATGGTTTTACACTAAAAACAGAACATTTTGCCAGCCTATGAACAGTAATCCTTGTCTTCAACAAACCAATTCTGTTATGTATATTTAATTTAATTGTTTGTTAGGTTTTTATATTTTTTTTTTTATTTCATCACATGCTATTGTAATGTAACAGTATATACTGGACTTGACCTTGTCCAAAATTGAGTTCATTTCTGCTTGACCCAAATTGATTTTTTAATTTTATTCATTGTAAACAACTAAATTATTCTCTATGTGTGTTTAAAAGCAGTGCTATTATTAATAGAAGAAGTAAGTACATTTATTTGGGTCTTAGTTTTGGAATTTCCAAAGTGAATTGTACGTAACCCAGGTTATCGTTTTGTAAACATCAGGATCATTCTAGAAGATTATTTTCCATTATGTAATGGGTTTTTTTTTCAGAAAATGCTAATTATGACCTGAGGTCAAGTAGAGAACTATATAGAGTGTAACTGAGAGGATTTTATCAGTTGCTTTTAAGATCCAGCACCTTGAAATTGTATTATATGTTGTGTCCAGTATTTGGGCTTGAAATGTTATTTCTTCAAATTACTGAATTCAAGTGATTATTTCCTCTGGAAATACAAAAGTGCTCTGATAAAATTTTTGGATCAGACATTCACTGGAATTATAGTTTATTCAAACCTGGAATTATATTTAAGTGATTCAACAAAAGACTGTTGGCACATCAACACATTAAGAGCTATAACAGACATGTCATAACCTTCAGTGTTTGGAATTATTCTGGACTTTTACTGAATTTTATTCAGGACTTTAAATTACTAGGACTTGTGTCTGGAATTCTTGGATTATTTTGGGATTTAACTTTCAATACATGTTATTTTTTTCTCATTTTCACTTTGTATTCTAGGGAAATAAATTATATGTTAAATTTTACAAAGCTTCTTGCCTTTCTCTCTTTTCTGTTACCTATTTTAAGAGCATAGACTCGTAACAATTCCTTTTTGTAAGCTAAACTTTTTACACTCCTTGTTATGATGTAAATACTTTTAGAAAAAATTCTTTATTGCTGTAGCTCTATCCACACTTAAGATATTCCATCCTTTTTGCCAATGCTTATTTTCCCAGTAAGAAATGAGAAAATTTAACCCATCATTTGCGTTGATATGGGATAGAAAAATGTTGCCGTATGGATCAGAATTTGCATCAGACACCTGACAAAGCCTCATGACTGACACAAAAATTCTGACCATCCAATACTGTACCTGGGACTGCATCCTCCAAATCTGTGAGGCATACAATATTTGAATGGGACAAAATAATAGCAGATAGTACTTAATGTACCTGTAGTCTAAAAAATTATGGATTCCTATTAGTTTTAAATGCTTTGCCAACTTAACATTGGTTGTCTGCAAATATACTGTCATCTTTTCTTTTACAGTTACATTTTATAATAAATGTTTCAATTAACTCATGAAAACATCATCATGCTGAATGACCTGATTCACGAGATGAGCTGCATCATGGAATTTTCCATTCAAGTTCATGCTCTTATTAAACTTTAACATTCACTCGACCAGCATTTATTATAATAATTCACTTTATTTTGACTTTTATTTTCAAATTATTAATTCACTGATTAAATGTTTTCAAATAGGTAATTAAATGAATACACAACCATGTATTGTATAAATTTAGCCACATTTCTTCATTAATTCAACCTTGAGATAAAGTCAATCATCACAAGGTGTGCCTTCAACCTTGAAAATATTTTATTTTGATATATTTTTTTTATTTTATATATATTTTTATATTTTAGCAACTCTCAAAGACTTTATTTTGCAACTCAGCAGACTACCACAAACCCTCGATGTTGTGATTGCTGCCAAAAATAGTTTTAAAATTGATACTACCCTGCATCTCATCATTTGCGGGACAGTAGACAAAACGTTCTGGGAAATCCCATGCACAAGGTGTAACAATGTCCTCCATTGGAACTCTACTTTCCTTCACCACCAATGTATATGAGTGATTCTTTTAGTCTTGTCTGTATTACTGCCCCAACTCCCTGTATGTAACTTTAAAAATATGAGGTTGAAGTGTACTCAAATTATTTACATCCATCATAGTGAAATTAAGTTAAGATAATTTAATGTATGTTTAAATAAAAAAAGGGGAGGAGGAGATCTCATCAAACTTGTTTTGCTGCAAAGAACATAATTCAAGATGATCATCTCAATTTCTTTCTTACATACGATTCCATGCTATTTTTTCCTGGGATGAAATATTCTGTGGATTCCATGGGATTTTGCACTGGATAAGACTTGAAGAAATGGATTTCAAGGAATTTTGTTTCAGATGTGACATTTTCACAAAGGACTCCTTGGGATTGTTTTCCTGTATGGGACATTTTGACATTGAATATCACTGGACTATGCCCTAGATGAGACATTTTTACATAGAATTCCATGGGATCATGTCCTCAATAACACATTTTTACCTCAGATTACACAAGATTTTGTCTTGAATGAGGCATTTATACACTGGATTCCATGGGATTTTATCCTGAATGAGTCAATTTTACCTAGGATTCAGTGAGATTTGGTCTGGAATGAGATATTTTTACATACTATTATATGAGGTTTTATACTGAATGAGAAATTTTTACAACATATAATCTATTTCATCATATCATATTTTTAAAACTTAAATAAGAACTAAAGGTCTCTGTGCTAGAAATACACCTAAAGCAACATTTTAATTCATAGCATAAGAAAAAGTATGCTGAAAATAACAATGATACCAAGATGTTGGTCGGAATATTTTTGAAATTACCATTTGCACACTTGATGTGTCATGTTGTTTTTTAAATGAATAAATAAATATTGAAAACTTTACAAAATACTTGAACATAATTGCATAAAGACAAGTTTTGTATGTAAATCCAAATATATAAAACACTTATGGCCTAGAGAGTTTAAGTGAAACTAACTGACATAGATCAATCAAAGAACACATCTCAAGGGATATTATTCATTGCATGTTTGTAAATAGACTGCTGTAAAAATATTTAATATTATTCTATATTATTTTATTCTTTTTATTTCACCTGAGAATGTATATTAACACGTGAAATATTACTAAGGTGAGCTTCTTCAGAAAGCATTTTCTACCATTGTTCCAAGTACTAATAACATGACCAGGATCCAAGGGAGATAACTATTAATTCTTTACTTAAATTTTTAAGTTTCCTTCCTTGATATAAAATTCATGAAAGGCTAGTGAATCTGTACTGTCACTAATACTGGTAATGCCATACAGTTTGTTAGAATTAATAGTAATAAAACTGGGCAATATGCCATCAAGATTGTGAGATTAAAATCAATCCGAACTCCAAAATAACATTAGCGTGAAGTTACAATCATCTTTCACCATTTTTGTAGCATGTCATAAAATGACAACTTCAAATATCATGTTATACTGAGTAATTTTGTGTACCATTATTTTCTGTTAAGAACGTAAGGGTTAGAAAACATTTTTAACCATTTTATTAATATCATAAAAGTTGGTTGTTCATTAATGACCATGCTTCTACCTTAATAATGTTGCAAAAGAAATTTTATATATATATATATACATATTTTTATATATATATATATATATATATATATATATATATATATATATATATATATATATATATATATATATATCT
>JAECUM010001165.1:0-159186 GCA_016617855.1 Megalonaias nervosa
TTATTGCGCACACCATCTGAGTCGGTGAGGAATTTGAATAGAACAATATTGCTGTAACTCTCAATGGTTGAATAATAGCAAAACCATAAAATGGATGGACAATTAAATGATTACAAAGAACGCTTGGTACAAATCAGAGATTTTTAAGGCTCTTGAATCAACCAAAACAATAAAATCTTTCTCAAATTAAAAGGCATTTTGGTTTAAACAGTATTATTTCAAGTACTATATTAGAAAAAGCATACAGTATCATAACAAAAGTACATATAATATCATAGCAAGAGTATATACATTATCATATCAAGAGTACACACAGAATATATCAAGAGTACATACAGGATCATACCAAGAGTACATATAGTATCATACCAAGGGTACATACAGTATCATACCAAGAATACATACAGTATCATGCCACGTGTACATACAGTATCATACCGAGAGTACATACAGTGCCATACCAAGAGTACATACAGTATCACACCAAGAGTACATACAGTATCATACCAAGAGTACATACAGTATCATGCCGAGAGTACATACAGTATCATGCCGAGAGTACATACAGTATTATACCAAGAGTACATACAGTATCATACCGAGAGAACATATAGTACCATACCAAGAGTACATACAGTATAATACCAAGAGCACATACAGCGTCATACCAAGAGTACATACAGTATCATACCAAGAGTACATAGAGTATCATACCGAGAGTACATAAAGTATCGTGCCAAAAGTACATACAGTATAATACCAAGAGCTCATACAGTATCATGCCAAGAGTACGTACAGTATAATACCAAGAGTACATGCAGTATCATACCAAGAGTACATACAGTATCATACATACAGTATGATACCAAGAGTATTAACAATATCAGATGAAGTGCGACAGATGACTGAGCAAGAAGCTGATGCATATTTAAAGCTTTCTTCCAGTTAGAAATAGTCCCTACTACTCACTATACATAATAGGAATGAAAGACCATAGCATATATAGTGGCGGCGGAATGGGCTTGGGGGTTGAAAGGTGGTAATTGCCCAAATACGCCAGCGGAACGGGTACCATTTTGTTTGTTTACAGCTTATAGAATCATACTATTTTACCTTCATCTTAGTGTAGCGTAGGCAATTCTTTAATAAACTTATATTTAGGACGGGGCACTGTGAAGAGGAGGAGGAATGTTGGCAGCCGACATAAAATTTGTTCTCTGTAGCAAAGTAGGGGCTCCACTAAAGAATATTTCCTCCAGGCACTTCAAACCCTCGGGCCGGCACTGAACATATAAATGCAACATTTGATGCTTACAGCTGTAATATTGAACGAAAATTGTGCTTACAATATTGCAAAAAATATAAGTATATAACAAACTTTGATTGCAGGAACACATTGTTACATACTAAAGGTCAAGACACTGCCAAAGCTGGCACTGACTAACAAGGAATTTACGATTAACGCTAAGACATGTGTATGTAATGGTGGTTGGAAAATGCAGACGAATGTGAAAATAATGAAAGATCTCAGGTTCTAAATGTGTGTCATAAATAAACGAACAAGCACTCCCCACGTTCGTATCGTTGCTACAACCCCCTAAAGCGGGACCGCGGCATTACAAATGAAACACTTCTGCAGAAGGATCAACACTTACGGAAGATTTATAGAGCGAGAAACCCCAACACGATGGCGCTTACCACAGTACTGGTCTAAAAGGAGGACACAACCAACAACCTTACCCCCGAGTTCTTCCGGTGGCTACCAGACCTTCTATCGTCGCTCCGAGCCGATGGTATTGGTTTCCACACCTGTGACTACTCCCGTTGCCTCGACCGCGACGTCATGGTCCAGCATCTACATCAGACTCACGGGTTTGGAGAAGGGATCTCTCTGGCAATGGGATTCTGAAGGATGAAGATAGTGTGGGGCGCACATGCCTATTTCTCTATCTGGAAGAACCGGATGCAAGGCAGCCATGCCGCGGAAAGTTCTTCAACAACTTTATGCCAGATGGGGGTGTTCTAGTGTGCAAATAATTTTGGCAACAGTGCCGCCGAGTATGCCGACGAGCTCTTGGCAGCAAACTTTGCCTACCTATAGGTGCAGCACCGTGAAATCTTCCACATGTAGGTGTCGTTGTATAGTCTTTTGCGGAGTACGTAACTCTGGATATTTTTGTACATTACCAGGAACGTCATATTCTGGATACAGTTTGTACAACAACAATGGAAAGTCCTAGCGGGCTCCATCCATCGCAACTTGATGTTATTGTCGAAGGCAACAAAGATGCTTTACGTCACATACTAGGGGCATACCGGTACTAGAATACTCAACGAAATTTCAAAGCGATGCACAAAACAGGACTGCCGCTGTGGGTCTCCTCGTTTGGTTTTGTAGGTTTGCCAATCCATATGGTCGCACTTGGAGAATTTACTAGTGCCTCCCTTGATACAGAAGGAGCTGCAGACCGGCTAAGGCACGGAAATTCTCGCTGCCCAGATACAGACCCGGGTTGCCGAGGTACTAGCGCGGGTGGTGTAGGGTAACCACAGTGAACGAATGGGGCATCCATCGTACAGCGAGGCAAAGTAAGGTACGTCCTAGCCATCGAATATGCTGAATTCCTGTAACTTTCCAACGATTTTACCTAGACAAAGCTTTCGGCTAATCTGCACTACTCGAAACATCATTTCTACAAGGCACTCTACAGCTGGCCACCGAAAGGACAAAAATAAGGCAATGCGTGTGTAATGTGTCGAATTTTGAAGAGTACTGAATCTTCAGGTTGAATAAATTGTGCATTAAAATTTTTATCATAGTCAAGCCAGAAAAGTTTTTGAGAAAGGTCACTTTGATATTTCCCTTATTTCATCTCTAAAACATAAGAGGACCTGAGTTTAGGTTCAGTAGAATTGACCGTAACGCTATCATGGGAAAGTACAATAGGGTTACCAGCCATAACCGCGGTAGAGAACCTCATGTCAAATAATTGATCTTCAAAGGAAAGTTGATTGCATCGTATTCTAGGCTGTCAAAATCTGATGAAAGACATGATTATTTTGGGGAAAATTTAGGAACAGTTGCTTTCGATTGGTCAGTTAAAATTAACGCATACACTTTGGAAGTGATGGGAGTTTAAATTTATCGACCTTAGTCAAAATTCTTTAGTCAGAAATTTTCCTGAGAGATGCGAGTTCGACTCCGGTGAAAAACCTAAGTATAGAGTTTTCCCTCGTTAACAAGTAAAGAGGCCAGATAGCTGTCTTGAAAGAAAAAGACAGGCTATAGTGCTAGGACGCACGGTTTGTGTGGAAAAGAACAGCATTAAGAAAACCTGATGAGGACAGTCCAAGAGGGAAGTCCGCAAATAGAGAGTTCGAAATAGAAGGGTCAGAGGAAGAACCAAGCATACACGCTAGACGTGGAATACACAAAGCCAATAGAGGAACGACGTTAGGTGATGAAAATCGGGCGTGGACATTGTACTCTGTCACCACTCGTTACTATGATGAACGAATCCGTAAATTGAACACTGCTATTAAATTCCATTAATGTAAATCTGTTGGATTGAAATTGCAATTTTAATTTACGTATTAATTAATTAAAATTTATTTTATTTTTATTGTTTAAGGGGGCTCGTATTTGTTTATTTCTTCTCAATAGTCTCGCTCAGTTCTGTGTCAGTGTTCTATCTATCCACTCACACTGGGCAATAGCATCGAGGGAGATCATCCTCTAGATAACGATCGCCAAATCAATTAACAGAGGGGCACACAACACGCACCACACACCGAACCCCGTTTACAGCGTGTTACCCTAGAGCACGCACCGCCTCGACGTAACGAGTACTCACCCACTATACATGCCTATGTTGGTATTTACGTATGCGTGCGCCATTGCTGATACGATCGCAGCCTCATCTACGAGGCCTGGCCGCCGGCAGACATTCTTGGCAGCCCCAAAATAAATGAACCAATCGGTCCCTCGCTCCCACGATAACCCACTTTGCGGAAGCCTTCCACGGAACCTTTTCTTTCGGTCGGAAGAGGTCGATACATTCGCGTACACGAGCAATGTCGACGAAGGACATTTATATTTATATATCCTATATATTTTTATTGTTCTATTGAAAGTCCACAAATCCACCAACTGGTAGTAGGTTTTGGGAATCTGCTTTTTTGAGCATAGGCTGCCACCAATGTGTTTTCTTCTACCAAAGCGAGTGCACCATTGTCGCGCCAATATATGTGGAAAGGATTTGGGAGCCTTTTTTCAACTGTACGATCATGAAAGCAGCTTTTGAGGAAATCAGTGCGTTGACCGCTCCAACGAAACCAAAACCAGTCAGGCGGTCGGGCGCAGACACAACGTTCTGCAACTCATCAAGGCTCTTCGCACAAACCCTTCCTAGCAAAAGCAGTAACAATACGAACGTGGAGAGCACTGGACAGCCTGGTGGTGGCTGCGTGGACGTACGCATTGGACGGCTCAGACGAAAGACATGGAAAAGGCTGCGATCTTTGTATGCGCTACCTGGCTATCGGAGAGAATACTTCACAGTGTTACGACTCTATGGTCATAAACCAAGTAGCAGAAAGAACCAAAACTAATCAGTTTTGTAAAAGTTAACAAACAATTTAATTATGAAAGTTATAAAAATGAAAATGTGAGAGTAACTTACAATATTATGAAGTGAATCCAGTTATGAAGTGAATCCAAGATAATCCTGAAAAAGTTCTATTGAGGTCCAAAACAATGAACAGTTCCATATACATTTCTGAACCGGAGAGATACTGGTCCGCCAAGAATCGTGACGTTGTCAAAATGGCGTTGTCCAGAACTCTTTTGAATAACTCACAATAGTTCCAAAATAACATTATAGTCCAATGAGCACTTTCTGTTTCCACTGAACAGTACAAACGAATATTTTCCTCTCAAATAATATGGAAGTACAACATAAAAAACGTCTGCAGACTAGATCGTACAATAGGAACACCGTGACTCTAAAATACGAATGAAATCTGATTCTACTAAGATCTTAAAGCATGAACAACAGATTTTCAGAAAAACATCAGTTATATGACAAACTAAAACGCAAAACAAACCCCGGATGAGGATCAAAAGTTCGTTGTTCTAGAAGGATTAGAAAGTTTTTTACCATAAAGCGCGTGACAGAATTCACGTAGTCCAAGCAAAACTATTTAAAAAGTACAATGCTCTTGACTCAGCTTAAGATAATGATCCTCACTCAGAGAAAAAGTTGTTTACAAATTATCCCTCATTTGAACAAGGTCAGCAACTAGATACAATATTGATTACCCAAAACGTATAACGAAACGAACAAAACAAAACAAAATTCCTAACTAACAAACAATACAAATTAAATATACATAACAACTGTCAACACATACGTAAGCATCTATTAATATGTCCTATGCAATTTTACGTTTTCTAATATCTTAAAATGGATCATATGCACGTACGAAATCCAACTATAGATAATCACTACAATTTACAGTCATGAATAACAATTACAAAAATTAGACAAAATCATGTACCAGGAGTTACAATAAATATAGATATACGTAACAACAGGTATAGGTCATCGATGAAAATATCGGATACAGGCTACAGTTCATTTCGAAGCTCGACGGAGCGGTCCACTAACATAAAGTTAACTTCTACGATATCCGACGCGACGTTGTCGTGGTAGACGTTTTTCAGCAGTAAGTACATTTTGGTGCACTCTTTTACAGACCGTACACCCATATCATGGAATGTTTAGTACATATTCGAATTGGACTGGACCTTCATTGGAATGTGTGTTGTCGTTTCACTCAAGTAGTGTGGCATTAGTAATATTTCGACTACTAATATTTTGACTAAACCTCCGTTTCAGTGGTTTCCGCGGGCTTTATATGACCTGTATTGTTGTCATGTATGGTCGTGTGTATGGTGGTCTGTCTAGTTTATGTGGTCGTCTGAGATTTCTTGTTGGTGGTGAAAATGGATGCCCTATTGTTGCTGGACTCCGCCTTCAACCGAGTATGTTGAAAAATATTTGAAATGTGCTTCTTTAGTTTGGGGCGAATTTTTATGGTTGAATTCGATGATGCGGAAGACGAAATATCAGCACTGAATAAAAAATTAATTACAACAACTGCAGCATTTAAGATTCATTAATTAAGCTCTTAATGCTTGCAGTGCCTTCAGTAGCATCTGTAAGCTTTACTGTAAAAGGCAATGAGCATTGTATGGAACAACACTGGTCAAAAGGAGGCAAATCGTTGACAGGAGAATTGTAAGGTTAAGTTGACAGGAGAATTGTAAGGTTAAGTCCAGGAAGAAATCATGTAAAAACTGGACATCTACTACTGGGATTCTAGTAGTAGACAAGTACTCGAGCCCGCTTCTCGTAACTGTCCTGGACGTGGAAGCTTCACTTTTAGATACCGTCTTATAGTGAGAACTTTGATCGGTATGCGCAATCTCAGAGGCTTGTTTTGTGGGCCCTTGTGGGTGACAGTAGCGAATACACACGCGTAAAACTGGTCATGGAGATCGAACATTAATGCTGCTCTGGAGTTTTGTTGCGCGAGGCTCTCCGCGCAACTCTACTTCGTACCTCGTGTTTTGTCGTCCACGGTTGTTTATTGCGTCATATAAGCATTTTCCGCAGGGTCAAGTGGGGGGGGGGGGCGGTGAAGGTATAGATGGAATCAACCCGTATCGGTATTAGAAATCTCAAACCGCTGTAATGCTAGTAGTCACAGTGTATTTGATAAACTTTGTAAGTTATCAGAGGTTCAAGAGATATCGCCACCTCTTTTGGCACAAGACATTATTTCCAAGCGCTTCTATCTGGGAAGTAAATTATATAGAACGGATATCTGGTGCTCCCACAATGTAGTTTTGGAACAAATAGCTTTAAAAGGACTTGAACTTGTTTCATCCAGGACATGACTTTAACCAACGCTGATTCAACCAAAGAAAATGGGTACCGCGATCAAACTTGATGGGGCGTCACGCCTGCAATCAAATATGTACTCGCACTGCAAGCTTGGCCTCCGTAGCTGATGGAATGAATAATACAGTAATGATTTATGACGATGGTGAGTCGTACAGTGGCAGGACAGTCGAAAACCCTGTTTAAACATTCATAATTGTAATCAATTAACGTGTTATAATCGTTCTTCTGATTCAACATTTTACAATCAAAATGGTAAATAATAATAATAATTAAAAAAAAATCGATTTGCATACAAGTATGTGTAAATTAATTTCTACACAAGTTAATCTTAAGGACAATAATTTCTGATTGGAGATGAGTGATAGCAGTAAATACCAAGCTTTAATAAAGTGGTGGGACAATGATCAAAATGCAGATTGAAGCTCTGCTAAACATATACATTATATTATTAGCAAAGTCGCTAAGGTTCTATGGGAATGAATTATGTGTGTGTGTGTGTGTGTGTGTGTGTGTGTGTGTGTGCTTATCTTAAACATCTGCCTCTTTATCTGTACGAGATAACTTCATTCACCATGATCCCAACTTTGTAAAAATAATGGTATCTTCATCAACAAAAAGTGATGACGATGATGACAAAAGTCTAAGACACAAAAACAACAACAGCAATAATAATAATAATAATAATAATAATAATAATAATAATAATAATTTGCTCTTTTAAATAAGGTCTAGGGAACAAAGCTGTATGAAATAATTGGTTGGTAAAAATATATTTTATAAAGTATAGAATGGGGCCCCGAGTGGCCTAGTGGTCTAAAGCGCTCGCCGTTACGGGTCACTGCCATCTCACCTCTGTCTGTGTGGGTTCGAGTCTTAGGCTCGGCTAACGTGGGTACGCGAGAAAGCTTGCCAGTAGCTTCTCGTGGGTCGGTAGTTCTTCCGGGATTTTCCAAGGTTCTTCCTCCACCAGTTATACTGGCCTCTATGTATAGCCTATCTTGTACTGAAAAATGGCCTTAAAGCCAATAACAACAACAACTGAAAAATGGCCTTAAACCCAATAACAACAACAACAACAAAGTATAGAATTTTTGTTCTTTTTTATGTCTGATACTGTTATTGTTAATGTCTTCAGCTTTTAATAGACGGAAGTACTGCTCCGTATACCAGATTCCAAGGCAGGTGTCTTTAATATAAAGAAACACACACACACGCCACAATAAAACTCTTAATCAGTATAGCCTCAGTTAAGTTTTCGGTACAAGGGAATTAACTCTACAGAGGTATATTGACCGGACGGTGATCTAATAATGTATGTACACCAAACAGGTGGTAGGAGGGGGAGGAATTGAGGAGAAGAAGCAGTAGTAATAACAGTAGTAGCAATATAAGTGGTGGTGTAATTAATAGTGGAAGTTCATTATTATCAAAAGAAATAGTATTTGTGGCGGCGGTGGTGGTAGTTGAAGTTGTTATTGCAGCCATCGTCGCCGTTTTTATGACAACATTGACGATGCCAAGAGATTTAATATTTGGACATAGTTGTCAAAATGATATTTATTTTTATGGGCATATACAATTTGAAAGCAAATGGTATTATTTTACATCTTTGATCTGTACTGATGAAGAGTTTGTTATATAGTCAGTATTAACCCCCTGTACATCCCATTTGTATGCTTACTGTAAAATCTGAATGTGACCTCTTTAGATAAAAAAAAAGAATAAAATATTGATTCACATTTGAAACCTATGCCGACCTTTTGGCGTTGATATTCAGGGCCGATCTTTTCTAATGCGCTATGATGTCAGAATTCTTTGCGCTATCAGAATATCCCAACAATTAATTCATCCCCTAGATAGACTCCAGCGTACAAAGAGGACACAAAACTCATTAGTCCCGAGAGATTCCGGGTCACCTTCTCAGTATCCTAAGATTCCGCGACAAACAAGACGCCGTCCCACATTAATTTTGCAGACCAAAACGAGATCTGTGAAGTGCCTGACACTTCTAGGTTTCACGTTCCAAGGTAGTCATGGCGCTACCTCTTCGGAAAAAAGCACAGAGGCAACATGAACAGTTAAACTCAAAATGACTGAATTGTTATCGGCGTAAATATGTGTAAGATATTGATCAAGCCGTAGCTCTTCTCACAGGAAAGGTGCAAAACTAAAGTAGAAAACTCCCCAAAGTTCATATTCTAAGCACTTGTCTTCTCCAAACAGAAAGATCAATGTAATGTAAATATCCACTTGACGCTCTCTATATAGTGAGTCATTCTCAACATTTGTTTCATGTGCTCTGTCGAAGTACGTCAAAAAAGATATGTATCCACCTCAATAAAACACCCCTCCCCATAACTGTTTGCTGTGTTCGAGCGTTTTTGTGCACGATGTGAGATTTTGAGTACTGGTTTCACAGACATTCGCGAGTGTTCCGGCAAACATGTACACACATCAAAACGTGTATAATCGTTACTATTAAATTATCATTTACAAGGTACATACATACTTCAATTACCTACAAACAATGTTAAACACGAAAACATATATACTCAAGCTGTACTCATCAACAATTGCAATTCAAATGTCATGAACGGTTATGTTTACAAAAATTTAAGAATACGTAATTTGAGATTCCAAAAGGAAAACTCGAAGGTTTTATGATTTTTATTGATTATTTAAGAATCTACAGAACATTGTCTCGTATATCGTGATACTTAGGTCTGGCTATCCGCTGTCACAGGAGGAAACAAAATCAGACACTATGGGTTCTTTAAAATGACGATATGAACCAAAAAGGATTGAGTCTATGCACCGAAAGATTATTAACCCCCACTTTGTTTATTTTATTGCGCGCCTGTGTGTGTGTGTGTGTGTGTGTGTGTGTGTGTGTGTGTGCGCGCGCGCGCGCAGTGAGGGAAATATTGGGGTGGGAGTATAGTAAATAATAGGATCGAGGCCTAATATTCTCACAAGATACAAAAAATACCATGCGTACTCAGAAAGTTTACATTCAGAATTCGTTGACAGTTAATTGGTAGGTTGGTAATTAATCTAATTAATATCGTCATCTCTTTATAATAAACTATGTCGGAGATTTCGAATAATCGGAGTGTGGCCTCCATGTTAGCTTCAAGACAGCAAAAATAAAGAAATGGATTGTTTTATTAGATAAGATAGATTGAAGAACAATAGAAAACGTCCATCGAACGTATTCAGCCAATGGCTGGTAATTTTCAGCAAGTGAAGTTCAACAACTTTGCTACTGATCATAATATATTGACCAATTGACCATACTATGGCTGCATATATGGAAAAAAATGTCTAAATATGCAAAATATGTAAAATAAGCCTTTAGGCTGCATATGTACATATCTTTTTCACATATGAGAATTTATTTATTTACATATGTGAAATAGTTTGACTTTATTTCACGTATGTGAAAAAAAATTAACGTATGTAAAATAGTATTTCACATGTGAAATAAATTATTTAGCATATGTAAAAATATGAATTTTTGTGATATAAATTTTCATAAACGTTAAAATGACTTTATTGTACACATGTGAAATTTTTTGCTACATGTGCAATGTTTATCACATATGTAAAAAGAATTGGAGAAAAAATGTGAATGAACTTCACGTCAAAAAGAATTAATTTAAATATGTGAAAAAGAAGTTTACATATGCATAATAAACATATATTTCACAGATGTGAAACTGGTTTTCGCATATTTTAAAAATTATTATTATTATTATTATTATTATTGTTATGTGAAGTGGATTTGCTATCTCCGGCTCCGTTTATGCCAAGAGAAATAACCAAGGAATAAATGCCGTCTTGCTCCATGCTGTGAACACACCGCTGTTACAAACGAGTCACAATTTAGTAGAGTTCAGTTCTTCTCTTGTGCAACACTTATTAATGTAAATTAAAAACAAACATAAATATTGACCAGGTTGGAAGAGAAGTCGTAATGTACATAAAGATTTGTGAATTTCGATAACCAGACCGAGTGGTTAAGGCGATGGACTAGAAATTCACTGGGTGTCGAATTCTGTCGGTGACGCTAATGTTTTATTTTCTCACTCCCACCCTTTCTTTTTCTTCTCCTGTTTTCATTTTTTTTTAAATATATACTTGAAGAGTTCATCCAAATGTCACAAAATCTTCAATATACAATTAAGAGTTCTGTTTCAATCAGTTGGTGAGATTTCGATAACCGCACACAGCTCATATTAGTTAAAGAGTTCAAGAATTGCGTCCTTAGTGACGTCAAGACCTAAATTGATGAGAAAAAGGTAGAAACTTTAGAAAATGCTGCTTGAACTGCTGACGATTATTCCTCAACTCACAAAGTTTAATTTGTCAATAAATGTTCCTCTCAGTTTATTTTATAAAAAAAAAACCCAACTCAACCTCATACTAGTACTCCCAAATCTCAATCTGGCACAACTTTAAAGAACCTAATTTCTGATAAGACTCATCAGAAATCCACATCTCTTCCTCGAGCATGTATTGCAAGAAGAAAGGGCACATTATTTCTGATTATTACAGGTTGAAAAATAAGCAACAGAATCAAGACAGACCTATTCCAGATGCTTTTATTTCTAAGAAGTCAAAGTCATTCGTGTATTGAAAGCAATACCTTGGTTGGGTTAAACGAACCCCTGTCCGATTATTATTATTATTATTATTATTATTATGCAGAATTACGAACCATTCACGTCGAAAGGCTCTATATCACTTATTGGTGATTCTGCCAATCCTAACCTTATTAAAATATTAAGGGACAAAGAAGCTTCTGTCTTTTATTATTAGGTACTTTGCCTTTATCTGAGAAGTCTTCTTTTAGTTAAAGTGTTCTTTTTCAGGAAGAAGAGTGCGGCTCTTTAATGGTCCTCTTCATTGTGTAAATCTGTCATCAGACCTAGTCTCAGGAACTATGACAGTCAGAACAGTGCCGTCTTTACCCATAGAAGGTATTCATTTATTACTAGGCAATGACCTAGATGGAGATCAGGTTGTGGCAAATCCACTTGAAACTGGATTAAAAAAATTGATCATATTGAAAACGAAATCCCCGATTTACATCCTACTTGTGCAGTTATTGGCGCTTATGGCAAAAAAACTCTTAAGAATGATGTTGATCAGAAAAGTATTTCTTTAGTTTACGCATTTAATGTTCCGTTTTTTGGTGAGGTAACTTTCCCGCCTCGTAATGATCAGTCAAGGGGTATTGATCACAGTGATCTTTTTTTTACTACTCCGTCTCTTTATTCTAATCAGGGTGACAAAAGACAATCACTCGTTGTCGAATAGGAACAAGATTCTGAGATCTCATGATTGGTTTTAGAGGGTTATTAGCGAAACTGAAGCCACAAAAGGACTTGTTTATAGTGTGAAAAATGGGGTCCTTATGAGAAAATGGAGATCACCCGCGGGTGACAAGTGGTCAGTTAGCTATCAAATTGTTGTTCCTTCGTCGATTCTTAGTCTAGCCCATGAAACTCCCTTGGCTGGTCATTTAAAAGTCAGTAAGAATTATCACAAGATCTTGAATTATTTTTATTGGACAAACAATAAAAGTGATGCTTCTTAATACTGTAGATCTTGTCACATTTGTCCAATGGTAGGAAACCCCAATCAGAAGATACATAAGGCTCATCTGCTACATATTCCTTCTTTTGACAAACCATTTAGCAGAACAATTGTAGACTGTGTTGGTCCTTTACCCAAGACCATGTCCAACGAACAATAGTTGTCGACCATAATGTGTACGTCCACAAGATTTCCACAGGCATTTCCTTTGTGGAATATTAAAAATAAAATAGTAAAAGTTCTGATTTTTGTATTACACTTTTTGACCTTCCAAATCTGTCTAATCTGATGAAGGGCCAAATTTTAGTTCTGGAATATTCCAGCAAGTTCTGCATGGATTAGGCACTCAACAATTGAAATCTTCTGCCTATTACCCTGAAAGTCTTCATCAAATTTTGAAGAATATAATTCGGTCATTTTGCTTTGATACAGGAAAAGATTAAGATGAGGGCCTTCATTTACTGTTGTTTGCTGTCAGGGCATCCTCGCTAACCAAGGTTCCGATATGTTAGCCCTATCTACACCTTGGTGGATCGAGCAGATATTTTAGTGCGTTGTCTCAGCAGCATCTATAGGATTTCATTAGAAGCCTCCCTTAGAATGTAATGTCAACTAACCAATAGCGTTTAACAGCGGTGCATTGTAAATCGGCCGAAAAAGGCGTCAATTGACTTTGAAGTTTAACATCGAAAGTATGACTACGTACCAGAGAGAAGCTATTACATGTGTATTTGAATGAAAGGTATTTGTACAAACACAGATCGGGAGTGGAAAACTGCTTCTTTAAGAGTCCATTCAAGTTGTGTGCTCACTTTGTCTTGATTTAGGAACAGTGTTCAAATTTGAACAACTTAATTTTGATTGGATGCGGTGGCTTGCCGCCGCATCCAATGATATTCACAGACCCGAAGGACAGAAATATCTGCTTCATCTACCAAGGTGTAGATAGGGTCAACATATCGGAACCTTGGCTAGCGAAGATGCTGTCAGGGAATAAGTTCAAGAACTAGTTTTTGGACATGCTGTCCGTGGAACATTTAAGTTGTTAAAAGAGAACCTTCTTTCAATGGAAGATTCAGATATTAATCTTCTTTACCATATATGTAATTTAAAATATAAGTTGTCCAAGGCTTATGAAGTTGCAAGAACTAATCTTCACTCTACTCAGTCAAAAAGGAAATTAAGGTATGACAAAAATTAAACAGGAGTTTTCTGCCTGGTGATAAGAGTTCTGGCTCTCTTGCCCATAACACAAAATCATCTTCAGGCTAAGTATTATGGTCCTTTTATTGTTGAAAAGAAAATGATTGACTTAAATTACATCATTAATATTCCTGGGAGGAGGAAACATAACCAACTTTGTCATATAAATATGTTAAAGGAGTATGTTGAGAGAGATATTCCTGTTAATCATTCAGTCTAGTTATACCTGTCCCACACAATGAGGATTTAAATGATGGCATGCAATCAGACTGCATTGACTTTGCTTTAACCAATCTTCGTAATTCAGAATTATTGAATAATCGGACCAGAAACATTCACATATGCAGCCACAAGAAAAGAGTGAACTAAAACAGCTATTATTTGAATATTTGCACTTGTTTCCAGATGTTCCAACACGAACAAATAAAACATGACGTCGAAAGTGTAGATTCTACACCTGTGAAACAACATCTGTACTGGATGAATCATCTCAAACAGGAATGTTTGAAAAAAAGAAGTTAAATATTTGCTGGAGATGGATTTCATAGAACCAAATAAAAGTGACTGGAGTTCACCATGTATTTTTGTGCTGAAAACCAGATAATACTTTCTGCATGTGCACAGATTGTAGAAACGTAAACACTGTAAAAACCCCCCCCCCATAAACCATCGATTTCCAAAGCAAAGAATAAATTACTTCATGGACAAATTTGGAAATGTAAAAATACGTACCAGTTCTTTCAGCTCCAAGTTTCGATCATTTAAAGTGTCTGTTAATGCAAGTGATGCAGGGCTTGGTTGAGTATTTTAAGTATTTAGTAAGAGACCTGACCTTGTTTACAACCTAGAATGTTCTGGAAATGAATTTGATAGGAAAATGACGCCTCATCCTGGTTCTGTTACTTTGTCTTAGATTTTTATATAAGTGAGAAGAAAACAGAAATTCTTTATTCATATCTTAGCATCAGTCTTCAAAGGAATCAATTTCAGTCGTGTTCAGTTAAAATTTGAGCGTTTTTATTGATTTAAATTATTCATTTGAACTACATTAATAATTTCGGTCTTAATCACTATTTTGGGATTATTGTGAATTCATTTTGGATTATATTGTGATATATCAAAACTGTTAGCACATCAACACTACTCTAGGCCATTGGTATATCAACACAATAAAACTTGGACTTCGACCAGGAACCAATGAAATTCATTTAAATGCTCTATACTATTGGACTTGAGATAGAACTTTAAAAACTATTTGGTATCTAATTCACAATGCTGAAGTTCTTTTTAAATTTTCACTTTGTATTCAAGGGGAATATAATTTTACAAAACATGTTGGTTTTTGCTCTTTTCTGTTACTTAGTTTAAGACCACAAAGTCTTAATGCTTGAAATTGGATTAGTGGGTTTGAGAAGTTGCTGAGGTGCTAATGTTCAATGTTTTAGGTTTGTTAATAAACTAATATTCAGTATGGGACTAAAAATGCTCTTGTTGATATTGCCTCATTTCCAGGGCACAGACAGCACCATCTACTCGATTTCTTTACAATTGAAGTATTTATTTAATAATATAAACAGAACATGCTAGTCTATGTGAAATACCCATTTTTCTTTGAGCCACAATGACCGCTGACCTTTTGAGCCCCAAACAAGTAGGCCTCTTCAACACCTTAAGTGCAAAAACTCCATGAACTTTGGTCAAGGAACAGAACTAAAGTTCTTAATCCCCCAAACCCATTTTGGTCTTTTTCCAATCACAATGCCTTCACCTTTTGACACCAAAGTGGAGAGGTCGTTTTTCTTTAACCCAATGTGCAAGTCATCCACAAACTTTGGTTAAGGTACATGGTCCATAAATGAAACTTTTGTGCCAATTTCTACTTTCAGTTACTTTGATCTTCTGATATCAAAATGAACAGGCTTCTTATTTACAGATTATAAATGAAAGTCATCCATGAACTTTGGTTAATGTATATAGTTTATAACTGAATTAATCTGACAGTAACCAGTTTTCTTTAGTTGCAATTACCCTACCTTTTGACAGCAAAGTCGGTCAGTTTCATCCTTAACTCAAGTACTAGTCATCCACAAAATTTGGAAACTGTGAAATGTGAAGAACTATGGTTACTATGAAAACACCATTTTTCTTTAAGTCACATTAACGTGACCTTTGACCTCAAATTCAATAGGGCTCATCCTTATCCCAAGTGCAAGCCATCCTGGTAACTGTAGATGGTGGACAGCTTGGCTACTGTATGGGAAAAAAATTTAGGTAACAGATGGACATCATAATACTAGCACGTTCCACCTTATGGTGGGCAAATAAAAGCCGAGTTGTGGCACTGACAATTAGGGTCTACAACTCTGCTAAATAATGATGCGGAATGCTGACGACTGAACTCAGCCATGGTCTCATCAACAACAAGAGGCAAACCAAATATGGCTGATACCTAATAATAATTAAGAGAATTACCGAGTGGAAGTGAAGGTGGGATGGATGGATGGATGGATGGATAGAAGGAAGAGAATGAAAGGTCCAATTTAATATACTCCATTTTCTGTGAATAGTTGGGAACAATAAGTATGTATTCAACTTCAATTATGAATTAATTTATGATGGAGATACAGCTAGAAATGTGTTTGGATGCCACATATTCCTCCATAAACACCATTTCATTAATAGGCAAACATGCAAGTAGAACTTTAGAAACAAAATTCATGAAAATTTGATCATCAAACTTGTCCCTATTCTTCTTAATTTACGAATCCATTGAAGATACTGATACTCAACTGGCTGAAAAGAATCTCCAGGAATAATGTGCATCGAAAACATCTGATTATCTCGGACTATGTTGATATGAGAATCAATTCAGGATTTGTAATATCAAAATTTTAAGACGGCCATTTTAGATGTTAGATAGTCATCATATTCATTCAGGATGAATAACAATAACAAGATTTTCTGATGGCCATAGTAGGTGTTAGGTGGTGCCAATCAGTGCCGGATTACCAAAAAGGCAGAGTAGGCACCAGCCTATGGGTCCCATGCCTTTTAGGGGTCCCGCGACAACGGATCAAAATAATATTGAATTGATTTGATCTTGACGTATTAGTAGATAATTTGCTAGGAGGGCCCCTGAGATTTCGACCTCCTAGGGGCCTCCACAGGGCTTAATCTGGCACTGGTAACAATTTCTTTCAAGATGAAATAGACACACCAAGAACCCTTTTGATGAAATCCCCATTATCAATATGAGTTTTTGTTTAGGTGGAGTAATGAAGAGACTTTCAAGATGAATGCCATGGTGGCCATACTGGATGTCAGATCAGCATCATTTTCATGTAGGACAAACTAGACATAAAAAGAAATCTTCTGGTCAAAACCCGATTTTGATGTGATGTTCTGTTTAAGAGGCATAGTGACATTTTAAATATGGCTGTTGTCGTGGCCAGATTAAATTTGCGATCAGCACCATTTTCATTTAGGTCCAACCAGATGCCATAAGTAGTCTTTTGGCCAAAACGCCATGTTTATATGACCATTCGTTCAGAAGGAGTAGGTAGAACACAATTTTCAGGTTGGTTGCCAGTTTTCATTTAGGAATAACCAGACTCTAAGAAATCTTTTGCTGAAAAACATGTTAATACAATTTTCTGTTTAGGAGGAATAGGTGGCGCTCTATAGTTTCGTATTTTGCATAGGGTTAGAGTTTTAAAGAAAAAGAATTCCCTCGGGTTTCCTCACTAGTTATACTGGCCATTTAAAAAAGACCTTGTATATCTTAGGTATTGTTCAAAGAACCTTTAATTCCCTTTATTTTGGTGTATGATTGATCGGTGTAATATGGGTTACAGAGTATACAGCTTGGCCTTACTCCAGATGTGCACCTTTCAAAAAAGTACTAGCTCCACTTGGTCATTTTCACTTCCTGAACTTAGAGGTAAATTGTTAAAAAAAAGAGCTGATAACTTTTTTTTACATTTTATATATTTGGTAATTTATTCACTGCACTTTCAGAAACTGGTATTGTTTAGTCTGGCAAAATTCATTTTCCCTATTTTAATAGCTGCTAAGGATAGTGTACTTTAGGCAAATTCAGGCTGATTTTTGGAGCACAAGGGGGCAGTCATTTTAGTTAGCAGTGTGCTAAGATCATTTACAATTTCCAAAAGTACAATATCCAAACAACTGTCAGCCACATTACATCAAAGTAGCATAGAGGCATGCCAACATTCTCTCCACTGTGCATGTTTTAAATGCAAACAACTTCACCTTACATGTCACTCTCTCAAAAGTACATAATAATTGGTGAGCGCCCCCATAGCAAGAACAATATTTTCAAGATGGCTGCCATGGTGGTCTTAATGGATGTCAGACTGGTACCATTTTCATTTTAGACCAACATGACATCACATGAAGTCTTCTGGTGAAAATCATGCGTTGATACGACCATCCATGCAGAAGGTATATCAATAGCCAAATGGCTAAATTGGTTGCCGTTATGGGGGTCAGGTCAACACAATTTTCATTTAGAAACAAGATCTCATCTAAAGTCTTTTAGTAAGAAACCCAATGTTGATATGACCAACCAATGACGAAATGCAATATGATTTTAAGATGATTGGATGTATGAACAGCACCATTTTCATTTGGAACAAATTAGACCTTGGGATGAATGTGCGTGTCAAGTTTCATGGCATTCCTCCAAGCAGTTTAGAAGTAAGAGTGATAACAAACTTGTGCTAAAGGACCATGCGTTACAAGTCATCCTGCAACTCCTATGGTTTAACACTAAGAGACCTGGTTTAAACTGAGGTTCCTCAAAAGTTACTGAGATGAAAATGAAGGGCAAAGTTCTAAACCAAAATAGGGTCACAACTCTATGGTTTCTAGAAAACAGTGGAAACCCAATACGACTTGGGTCTTCTTAATGCAAATCCTCAAGACAAATTTGATTTCAGTCTATTAAGTCTCAAAAAGTTACTGTAAAAATGTTGAAGTCAAATAGGGATCACAAATCAAAACAGTGAAAACATAACATTATCCGGGTCTTCATAAAGCCTCATATTTGATTTCACTCCAAAAAGTTCTTAAAAAGTCACAGAGTGGAAACAATTTTTATGATGGGGCGGAACTAGATAGGTGGATCTGGGCTACAGTAAATGTCACCTCTGGTGATATAGCAATGGAACGATAAATCTGAAAAAAATTATGTTCAAGTTCAGATAGTTACTGTGAGATGAAAGCCACATATATCACACACACACACACACACACACACGCACACCAAATTACAGTCTTGCTGGTTAATATACAAATATACTGTGCATTCTTTTCATTCTTTTCTTTATTTGCTTCAGCATCTTGCTTCAGTCATATTTACATAATTGTACATTATGATGATGACCTCATATCTGTACAAAAACCATATTGATGATGATAATGTAGAATGTACTGAATGTGATAACAATGAGTGATATTTCCTGACAGGAAGAAAACAAAGGACAACATATATATACTTATAATAGCAGTGAACCAATTAACACACTCTGTGCATCAACTACTCTCAGTGAAGCAAATGAAAATCTTGCAACAGTAAAATCAGTTAATCAATCAAAAAATAAAGAAACCCAGCATATTACAGATCATGAAATTAACCCATGTAATGTCCACCCACCTGCAAACAACCCAAAGACAGCCATCTCTACTTATCAACTGATGTGGACCTCTTATTGTCTCTATATTATGAAAATGCAGGACAAAGCTGATGCATTTCACAACTAGGTGTGCATTTTACATCAAAATTATAGAAATAACAAAGTATTAAAAATATTTATAAAGCTTTCACTAAAATCATGAAGAACTGAATTGATTCAATTCAATGGGAAGCAGCAAAAGTATAAAGTTTGTATACTATTCCTACAAGCATATTTACTAGATGTAAGCAGCGTTCCTCAATTTACATATATACTTGCTTATAAGTCACTTCAGATTGCACAGACCCAGATCTGTCATTGCAAAAAAGCTCATGCAGATATGGGTCTATGCAGTTTGTTAGGAGTAACTGGTACAGCATACAACAAAGACCCTGCTCTGTCAGCACATTAAGCAATGGCAGATCAGGGTCTACGTTGTTTGCAATTGGTCTTATCTTAGAGGCAATGTAACTGCTAACAACATATGAGTCAATTTCTCATCCAAAGCATGGCTGCAAGACTAATATCACAAAAAATTCCTCACCAGTTAGTGTTTTAGATGTACATTACTCTGAACTGAAGTCATGTAATATGGTTTTAAGTTAATTTTTGGTATATAGAATTGTTTTAGAAATGATGAAAAACACTTGTCATCAATGCTGAGACTGTACTTGCCTGTTGTAATGAGGTGTGAAAGTTAATGTAAGTGAAACCCAGTTAATACATTTTTGTTTCAAACTCATTTGATTTGAATAAACAAGTAATCTGAAATGCTGGTAACAAATTGCTTTTAAAAAAAAAAATTCACCCAAAAACAAAGAGGAGGCCCAAGTGGACCTGATAATGCTCACCTGCCTTTACTAGCTTTAAAGTGAACCATTTCACAAACCAGCTTATGCAGTATTATAAGAACAGAACCGTATGTACATTAACTCCCAAACTTTACATCATGTTGATTTTACCCATTTTACCACAGTCTGGTGCAGAATTTGTCCAAAACCTTGCTGATATAAACCTACTGACCAAGTATTATTGAAAATGGATGAAAAATAGTACAGAGATCAAGAGAAGAGTAAAGCAGACACAAGGTCATCTCCTTAAAATGCGCAGATGTCACAAAGAAAATGACAGCATAAGCTTATTTATGAAGGTGATGCAATATCCGAATGAAATTTTGTTTCCAGAGTGGTAATAAACTCAGCCAATACAAGATTATCTTGTAAATGTACACAAATCTTGCTCACAATCAAACTAATGCAACATCTTGTTGATTCTAAACAATTTAAAGAGGTTCTATATAAATTGATTATAAATGAAAGTGTACTGACAAGTCAGTCAATTGCAAAATCACATTATTAATACACATAAATCTTGCTCAGTCATACTCAACAGAGATCTTTAGGATATAAGCCTCTTAAGACTTAAAAACCCAGTCAATCATACGCAGTATCACCTCAAAAATATTCGTAGGTCTTGCTAAAAACCCAATCAGATGCAGTATCACCTTATAACTGCACCCATCTAAGATCTTGATAATTCAAGTCTACTTACAAGTTTAATCAAAATCAGACCAGTAGTCTCTAGAGTGGCAACAAGCTCATCAATCAGACCAGAAGTAGTCTCTAGAGTGGCAACAAGCTCATCTAATCAGACCAGAAGTAGTCTCTAGAGTGGCAACAATCTCAGCCAATCAGACCGGAAGTAGTCTCTAGAGTGGCAACAAGCTCATCAAATCAGACCAGAAGTAGTCTCTAGAGTGGCAACAAACTCAGCCAATCAGACCAGAAGTAGTCTCTAGAGTGGCAACAAGCTCATCAAATCAGACCAGAAGTAGTCTCTAGAGTGGCAACAAACTCAGCCAATCAGACCAGAAGTAGTCTCCAGAGTGGCAACAAGCTCATCAAATCAGACCAGAAGTAGTCTCCAGAGTGGCAACAAGCTCAGCCAATCAGACCAGAAGTAGCCTCTAGAGTGGCAACAAGCTCAGCCAATCAGACCAGAAGTAGCCTCTAGAGTGGCAACAAGCTCGGCCAATCAGACCAGAAGTAGTCTCTAGAGTGGCAACAAGCTCAGCCAATCAGATACTGGATCACCTAGTTATATGCAAAGGGACTTCATTCATTATGAAACTCGGGCAAGATTTTCATCACATAAGCCTCTATTTCAAATCTGATCAAATTTAAATCAGATATATGGCTTACCGAGTAAGGTAACAAGCTCAGCTAATCATATGCAGGACTTCATCAATATGCACAGATAAGATCAAAATCAAACTCTAAGATCTCTATGACAGCTCATTTTCTAAATGATATCAAAACCAGACAAGAAATATGGATTTTATTTGGCAAACAAGTTCAGCTAATGAGATGCAAAGTCACCTAATTAATATTATTCATGGATATCACTCATCAGCAAACTCATGACTAAACTTTATGAATCAAGCCATGATTTCAAGTTTGATTCAAATCAAACCAGAAATATGGTCTCCAGTGTAGGAACAAGCGCAGTCAGTCAGAGGTAAGCTCATATTTGATCTTGAAGACATAAACCGCCATCCAAGATTTGATCAAACTTGATTGCAAACAAAGCCTCCAGAAAGGTTACATGGAAATGTTGGCGATCTGACAATGGATGCCGGCCATACCATAAGCACACTGGGCCTTGGATAGGTGAGCTAAAAGTAACAGTAAATCTCAGCCAGATAAAAAGAGTCATGTCTAATAAACCTAGTTCTTTAAAAAAAACCAAAACAAATCAGGATTATGTAACATCTAGAGGATACTAAAAAAACAGACCAGTTTAAGTTTTGTAGGATTTTAGAAGTATTTCTTTCACTGATGTTTGCAGATCTTATTTGTATGTAGAACTCTGGACATTTTTATGTTTTAAGTCTTTTTTTTTTTTTTAAAAATGAAGTTTACCCCTAAAATAAAGACTCTAGTAACATGTTCAACAGATCAGACACTAGATCACCTCATTAAAATGCATAAATCTCACTTGTTATCAACTAGTCATATATAAATATCGGATCAAGTCAAAACAAAATATAGCCTTCAGTAAGGTAAAAAGCAAATGTTCATGGATAATGGACACATCACCATACCATAAACTCCAAAAGTCCTGTGGCCAGATGAGCTAACACCCCCTACCCTCACAAAAAACTACCGACATTATAAATTTGACTGCAGTTAAGTAAAAAATCTTCAGGAATCAAATGGAAGTTTAAAAAATATCTTTCAGTTCCATTATTTACCCGATACCCATTACAAAACTAAAAAAAAAAAAAAACCAACAAAAAAAAAAGGCACATAAAATGCCCATCTCAAAAGAATGAAAGCCTGGATAAGCATTATCCTTTCTTGTGACCTTGACCTTGTGGCAGTGGGATATGACAGACTAAGCAAGGCACTGTCAAGACATAAAAAGACCTAATGTTTTAGTTCAAAAGTTATATCTGTACATGGAGAAATATCAGAAGTCACTAATTTTTACTTTCCCTTCCTGTGACCTAATCTCATGGCAGAGGACATGGCTGTGGACAGTGACATGCTGTATTCTCAAAATATATAACTGGCAAAAGTTTCATTACAATATTTTGAGTGGAACTCCAGACAAGGTTAAAAACATTGTTAGTTGATGTGACCTTTACCTTGTTGCAGGGGTCATGTTTCATGAAAATCTCTTCAACCATTACAAAGTTCCTTGCGAGACAACTAAATGGTAATGGATAGGAAATGCCAAAACATAATATGCTTGATTTAAGACAGGCATATAACAAAACATAAGTTCCTTGAAGGGACTGATGATCTATTGTTCAAAATGAATATTCAGGAATTCAAGATAAAACCATTTTATGTTTGTAACTGCCGAGTGTTTAAACCTTCTTTGATATTCTCAAGTGACAAGATTTTCAAATGAGATGCTGTGGTGGCCATATTGAATGTAAAATTGGCCCCCATTTTTCATTTATGGCAAACAAGACATCATTAAAAGGCTTTTGGTGACAACCCCAAACCAATAAAACACTCTCATTAAGGTGAATTATTGACCACGTTTTCAATATTTTAATGGCTGTAGCCATATTGGATGTCTGCATGGCACCATTTTCATTTAAGACAACTAGACAGATCTTTTCCTGAAAACCTCACACTGATATGACCATCAATTCAAGAGAAGTAGCAAAAATACAATTTTCAATATGGCTGCTCTGACAGCCATACTCGATGTCTGAGCAGCTCCATTGTCATTTAGAAAAAAGTAGATTATGGGATGAATGCACTGTGTAAATTTTCATTGCAATCCTCTGAGTAGCTGAGGAAGAGTAACGATAACAAACTTGTGCAAATGGATGGACAAACAATGGACAACACGTCATCCCATAAGCTCTTCTGGTCTATAACCAGTTGAGCCAAGAATGAAAAAAAAAGAAGTATCAACAAAACTGCAGGCTTTTAACATTAGCTTGTGTCTCATGGATTATCGAGTGTTAATTCATTGTTCTTATCAACATGTGTTCAATATGTCTAACTGTAATAAAAAAACATGCCAACCAAACACAAGCTGTTTTAAGCTGCGAGATGAAACAAAATGGGAACTCAAAAGTAACAAAAGCGACATCAAGACTTGTCAATCTCTATATAGCAAGTAAAAAATGTATCATATCTACTTCTGTACACCTGTGTAGACCCAATCACAGATTCATGCTGATGTACTTTAATGGTCAAGTCACAAGAGAATAGGGTGAAGCTCTTTACACTTTCTTCACACATTACAGGAACAAAAACTACTTCCACCCATACTAGCCATTAAAAATGTCCCTAACTCCACTGACTATGAATTATGTTCTACCTACTAATTATGGAGGCATATAACTTTCCTTTAAAATGGCAGAGTGGTAAAAATCCACACACTTGCTTTCAAGTCCTGCCTAACTACAAACAACAGACTCTAATCTTTTGTTGCCTAAAGTGCTGGCAGATAAGGGTCTATGTTATTCATTCTATTGATTACTCCCAGCATCTGGGTGCAGGTGGACTGGACTTGTAAGCAAGCATTTGCAGCAGATACTTTAATAGTGCTGCATATTATCGACTGAAAGTTACATGTACTTGTGAGAAAAATAAACCTTCAATAAAATTAGACCGCTATGACTCTAAATGAAATCTACCTATCTGTCCAAGTGCCATTGGAACTGACTTGGATGTACAAGCAGTGCAACGTTAACTGTGCAATGATTCACTTGATATCAGAATCATTGTTCAGTAGCCCACTTGGACACTTAGATCAGTGTTGAGTTGTACTTAACTGGCATCTGTCAACCATATCATTTCTTTTTATTTGCTTACACTGATACCCTGACCTCCAACCCCCTTCCACTGAACCCCATTTATTACTTTAATAATTGCAAGCATGCCCTACATCTGATAAAAATCAACAAGATGTGTAAAAAAAAAAACTGCAAATGGATGTGCGTGTGCATGTTAATCATTTGTTCTTGTTATGAGAAAAACAAAATACAAAGGCCACTTAAAGATAATGAAAGAAAAGAACAAGCATTCTGCAGTACAACTGTAGTCACTAATATCCATTTCTATCACCAAAATTGATCCATTCTGTTTGAAACACAGTTCTAATTTATTTTAACTCTGATCTGTAGTTCACTAGAGTTCAAACTCCTTGTTTGCATGGCAGTTTCAACCTGTTTCTGGCCCATTTCCATTTAAAGCAATCTTTGGACTCGATACACATTTTGAGAATACAAAAAGATGTAAACACGTTTGTTTTTTACTGCAATTCCAGTTAAAAACATGACAGTAAGGCAATATGTGTTAAATGAGAATGGGAAGGATGGTATTTAAGGGTTGTATGTTTATAAAACCAAAATCAACAATGTGAGCAATTCTTCAGAAAAAAATTGGGGATAAAATATCTAAATGAAAACAATGACATTTTAAGACTAGCACAACGTACATTATCATACTAGGATACCAACAAATGTGAATAAAACTGCTGGAATAAATCTGACCAAATGAACACAACTGTATCCAAGACTGGAGAAATCAATCACGGTGCAAAATACTGTGCTGAAAATTGATTATGCACCAATTCATTGGGGATACAGTTCTGCGAGTTATGAATTGCAATGATGCAATTAAGATAAAAAGTCAGTATGGTTATGCAATTATATCAATGTTGTTGACCAATTTTCATCCAATTATCTCAAATAGCCATGGAAGTTAGAAAGCAGAAGGGCGACTTAAGCCTAGACTACTGACATGTGATCTTGACCCTGAAGACCCCCAATATGGTGTGTAACACACCTTTCAGTGCAGATATGTAGTATTAAGTTTCATCCTTTCATCTAGAATAGTTTTAAAATTAGTGAGTGGATAGGAAAGTACATTAAGAATGTTCACATGTACAACAATTACATTAACTTTGAAGGTAAGACCTCCCAAATGTACTATGCAACAAAACTGCTAATGTTAGTGAACCTGTATAAAAAGTTGCATCCCCTTTATGTCTAACAGCTCCGGGTATGGAGTGGAAAAGAAAGAACTATGGAAAACAATTAAATTATCAAGCCTTGACCTAGACCTTGAAGACAGGACTCCCAATTTGGTATGTGACACCTTCTAGCAATGAAAATATAAAACAAATTTCATCCCTTAATCTCAAATGGTTTGAAGCTTACTGAAGGAAAAGTGTGAAGGAAATTGAAAATTTTGAGCAATCACCTTGCTCTTGAAGGTTGAACCCCAAATGTACAAGTATACCAAGTTACATGTGTTAATTTCACACATGTCAAAATTGAAGAGTGGAATATAACATGTGATGAAAAAAATAAAATAATTAACTATGACACTGACCTTAACAATAAGACACCTATTGTGGTATGCAACATAGTGATGATGGATTAACATGCCAAGTTTCATCCTATAATCTCAAATGACACTGACCTTAACAATAAGACACCTATTGTGGTATGCAACATACTTATTTTAGTGATGATGGATTAACATGCCAAGTTTCATCCTATAATCTCAAATGACATTCAAGTATTAGAACAAAACACTAAACCATGACCTTCAATATAAAACCAACAATGTGGAATGCAAGGCACCTTCTAGTGATGTGTAAACTCTCGATTTGTGTGTATTTGACTTACCCAAATCTCGCATTTATGCGAGTAAAATTATTACAGGGTTCCTGCCACAAATTTAGAAAAAGATTCCAGACCTTTTCCAAACCAAACAAATGAAAATTTCCATAGAGCTCAGAATCCGTATAAACTAAAACTTCTCCCAAAGAGCAGTCACATTAGTGGTTTCTGACTAAGATAGTTGTAATAAAGAAAATTTAACACTTTCGTTATTTTTCAATTTTCCCCCAAGCTTTCTGGACCTGGAAAAGCAATGTTCAAATCTGAGACCTTTTCCATATTTCCAGACCCAACCCGACATTAAAGCAGAAAAAATATACATCAAAAGAGGAGTCTTTTGCATATATACGTTAATAAGCAGCATAGGTTTCCAAGCAGGAACTGCCATTTTTTAAATGTGTATGACTGGGATGAAGATTAGGCTCCCCACTGATGGATGGATTGAACATTGATACTTTCTAGAAATGGTATATTACCATACCAAGTTTCATCCATTAACTGCGAACAGTGACAGAGCAGAAGGGCAAGTACTGACAGATGGACAATCTTCAAAAAGTGTGGAGTCTATGTGTCCCTTCCCCTCATTCCGAAACAGGCAGAAAATTATATTTACCTGATCACAGAAGCAGAAATAGGAAACATATTTGCTCATCTTTGTTTTGTTTCCTTATTAATAAATTAAGATTATATTCTAACAAGGGTCTCTCATAGGGACTGACTCTCTACTGACTGAAAAGAATTTCTAAGAATCCAAGTTAAGACTGTTTCTTCTTTATCACTACCGAGAGTTTAAATCATCTCTGATATTTGTGAGTGATAAGATTTTGAATTTTTTACTGAAGCTCAGCACTGTTGTCATTTAGAGCCATATAGAATTCTATCTGGTGAAATCCCATGTCAAGGAATGTCATCATCGATCCAGAAAGTGCAGCAAAAATATTTTTCAGACGATTATCATGGCAGGCATATTGGATGTCAGAATGGTATCATTTTCATTTAGGATCAACTAGACACCATAAGAAGTCTTTTGGTTAAAACTCCATGTTGATATTGCCATCCATTCATCAGGAGTAGTAATAACAATGTTTCCAGATGGGCACAATGGTGGCAATACTTAATGTCCAAGCAGCATCATTTCCATTTAGGAGTAACTAAACCCTAGATCTTGGGATGAATGTGTGTGTTAAGTTTCATGGCAATCTTCCAAGAGACTCGTGAGGGGTAGCATTAACAAACTTGTGCGAAAGGACAGGTGGACTATAGATGGATGATGAACAACATCCTATTCCATTAATTCTTCTTGTCTATGATCAGTAGAGCTAAAACGGTGCAATTTTAATTTGAAAAATAAGCATATTTATAAAGCTATCTAAAGTATTGGTTAATAAATCAAGTTTCAAATAAAGATATAAGGATATTTTGTTTTAAATGAGAATTACTTAAACAAATGCCAGTCTTTCATTTCTTTCTTACTTTTCCGGAAAGTAAAACAGTCCCATTTATGTTACTTACTTATAATAATCAATTCAACATTTTTGGTCATCTTCCAAGCCCTAGAAATAACGGCATAGGGTCTTTAAAGGATTTTTTAAAGTGACAACAGTTTGTTTCTGTTTTGTGGGTTTAGCACCATTTTCAGCATACATGGCACTTAGTATATTTGCAATGTGAGTAAACCTCAGAAAGAAACACTGACCCATGGGAAGCTACTGCTAAGCTTTTCTCACATACCCACATTGGAGACACTGAGACAATCTCACACAGACAGCACTGAGTTGTCAGTGATCTGTAAAAGGTGAGTGTCTTAGGCCACTCGGTCACCCATTGCCCCTTGTGGTAATAGTTACAAAAATTCTTTTCTTGTTACTTATGTAACCTTGAGATAGGAAAGGAATGAAATATGCAAATATAATTCTACATAAAATAATTAAACACCTGTTCATCCAAAATTAGACTCTTAATCACAAAGAGAGAGACAGACACAGGCAGGCACACACACACACACAATGGCAATTATCAAAATCCATTTTCAGTAAATTTTGTACAAAGAAATAAAGTACATGCATATGCTTTACTTCCATTGGCAAATTCTGTCAGAGACATTTTAGAAAGACTGAAATATATTTCCTTCTCAAGTTACGTTGAAAGCGACTGGAGAGAATTTTCGTAGACACTCAAGCTAATGATGTGGCTGTGCAATTACAATTATCTGGCTTCAATGCACTCAATTTTATGGATATGGTCTATGAAGTGTTGCTCTTCAATATTTTAATTAGCTGTTGTTGTGTTACATGCTTCACAGTGACGAATTCACAGGTGAGGAGAACCTTCAAATCTGAGTGAAGGTAACATTCATGAAAGTGTTTCATCTTTGAAGATGCATAAAAAATCATCTCCTTAGAAAAATGTAATTTTATATGATGCATTGAATCTACCGTGTCAGGTCAGTATATCTATTAAAATAAATTACAATGTCCTACATTGGTTCCTTTTTGCACATATAATGTGCAGGATTAGTTTTAAAGGCCTAGAAAGGCAGTTTAATTGACTTTTTTCCCTATTAAAAAAAAACCCCAACGAAACTAGTCTATGTAAAAATTTGCAGCACCACTTACTTACATATAATGATAGACTTAATATACATGTATGCTTTCCAAGAACATATACATCTTTCAGTTCTATTAATTCATGCAAGAACTATTTTGGCTACAGCCAATACATAAATGCATCAAAAAAATTCATGACATAACCAGTTGTCATCAACAAGAAACGAAACATTGAATGTACAACATGAAACTTTATACCAATTATGGTTGCAATTTGGTTTATCCTTCACATCAGTAATAAATATTTATTTGGCCTGGCCAAATGGTAGGAACAAAATATAAAAGTAAATTCTGAGATGTATAACATCACATTTGGAATATTTTACTTTTGTTACATCCATAACATCACATCTCGAGACAATTTTCTTATCACTTTCTCAATACAATTAACATCACATTAAATGGAAAATTTTCTTATCACATCCTCATAGCCCTCCAAAACTTAGTAACCTATCAGTTTCGAGATTTCTTTTCCTTCTTAGCAGCTGCTTCTTTCCTTTCGCAGCATTTTTTCTTCTCTGCTGCAATGTTTGACATTAAAATGAAAACAGAACACAAGCTCTCCTGGAGCTTTTTAAACACCTCAGTAACAGTTCTCCCTGAAGCGGAACACCAGCATCTCCGATGGCATTTTCCTACATTTACATCCATTTCAAATGTTTGGGACATCCTTTCATTAAAATTCTTCAATTAATCTTTCCTCGCTGTTACTATAGAGTCCTATTTACAGAAATAAGGTAGAAATGAGGACCGTTTTATGCTGGAAATTCTGGGGGAATAGGTATGTTCATCTCATAAGATATGATGCCACTTGCAGGCCTTAACACTTAAATGTACACCACAATTTGCTGCCTAATATGGTCTTCAGCAAGTATGCTTCTCAGTTATCTGAACTAAGAGCATGAAAAGCTTTTTCGACTCTGACCATGATGACCAACATAACTACACCTTCACCTTGATGCTTGTCCAGCATTGTCCAGTAGATGTCAGTGCCTTGACTGGCCATCTACATTTGTATATGGGGAATGAGATTCAGTTCGATATTCATCTGACAATCTTGGGTCTTTATGAAAACGTCTGTCGCGTTCAAAGTATCCATCTCCCCTTCGTTTTCGATCCGGATTACTCTGGTAGCTGAAATAAAGAAATAACATTACAAAAAAATGATAAGCAAAGATTCCAATCAGAACAACATTGCTTTTTTTGGTCACATGCTAAAAAATAGACTTCAGATGTAAACAGTGGCTGAACTGCCCTTGTGCCTTAGGCTGATATTATGTTATGTTATGACAATCACAACAACTTGATGACACATGATCACTAATACCAAAGTATGCAATAGTTTAAAGCTTCTAAATGACTCATCTTTTCCCATTCAAACATTAAAAATTAAAAGTGCAGGTATTTCAATGAAGGTTGAAATGTCAACGTTATTTTGAAGGCCACCTTTTCACAATAAGAATCTACTGTTCACATAAATAGCCTGTTATTTGTCTGCTAAAACTTTACAACTTGGGAAATATCACTGTGATTACCTCTTAAACTCCTTCCATGTCAAAATTATTCAACCGGCAAGAGACAAGGATGTTCTGATTGACAAAGATCCTAACCTGTTATCACCATTCAAGCTATGGACATCATGCATCGTAAAAATTTTTAAAAACTTGTAAAACAAATATGAATGAAGTTTAAAACCAATACAGATCTGTCATAATAAAAACCAAACTTTAGTTCTTATGGAAGTGAAAGATACACAGCATCCAACACTAGCCAAAATATATTGTAAAAATGTGATCCAAGTTGAATGGAAGCATAAATATTTCAATGGTGAGATATTCCCATACAAAATGAACTTTCCTTCCCAAACAAAATGAACTATCTCTTCTACTCACTTGGCATGAAAATAATGAAAATTCTAAGGCTGTCATTTCAAAGAACATAAGGTTTGTATGATCTTTGTAAAAGACATATACCACTGCAAATACACAATTTGCCCCAACAACGAAAGCACAGGGTAGGATCTTACCTGCTGTAGGTTTTACTTTGAGCATACTCTTGCCACCATGAAAATACAAACATAAACCAACAAGCACACGCGTCTATGAAGAATCTTTTTATCTTCAATCTTACCAGTACATTATATAAACCATCACAATACCGTCAATTTTTATGCTCTTAGGCTAACAACAATTACCACCTACTTACCTACCCACTCTCCCTCTGCAAACTGCACAAACCCAGATTTGCTGTCTCATAATGCACCAACAGATCTGGGTCAATTTAATGTGTTTGCAGTAACCAGTGAACAAACAACACAGACCCTGATCTGTTTGTGCATTATATGATGACAGGTCAAGGTCCAGGTCATCTGTAGTTGCATCTGACTTGCAGGATAGTATATACAGTAATAAACTTTGCATTAAACAACTTACCTTGTAGATAACATGCATCACTATTATCTTCAAGTCTTAGACTTGTAATATTCTTGGCAGATTAAACAAAACTGCTCTCTTGCTCTTGTTCTCTTATGTTAAACTTTAAAGCAACAAGAGGGTTTAATATATACCTCAATGAGATGGAGTTTCTTGAGTATCTTTAGCCACAAGGCTAATGCCGACTTCCATGAACTTGTCAGACAAAAATGGACTTCTCTGAACCATAAAATTATTTAAGATGGTACTCCTTGAAAACAAGTCTAACTGATTCTCTGGTCTTTGGACCATAACCCTGATTGATTCAGAGTTCTTAAACCATAAACCAGATTAAGACTGAGTTAACTGAACCATAAGCCTGTTTGAGACAGACTTCAACAATATGCCTGACTGATACCCCAAGTTAGTGGGCCCATAGATCCAAAACAGGGTGAACAAGTGACATGGAGTTGTTTGAATCATATGCCCAACTGTGCATACAATCAGCTGTGATTGAGTTACTGAAACCACAAGTCCTAATAAGACTGAGTTACCTGAACTACATGTCTGACTGAGAACCAATATGATGTAAATGAGATGCCACCTAAAATTTTAGTTTAGCATATCTTTAATGTGAAAAATTTGCCGACCTCAATTCGTTTCCCTCAGTTCTAGATATGAAACACTTTTTACACAGTTTTCATTGGGTTCAAATTACACAAATTCGATTTTACAGTTTAAAGTTGTCTGAATATTGGTCTTGTTGTAATCACAGTCAATGATGTGTTATGGCATATTCAATCAAAAGAAACCATGCTATTGTTCAAGTACTGTATGTCACATGCACATCTGAAATCAGGGAACGAACCTTGTGAGAACACTCACTCAAACAGAGCCAATAATCAAATGCATCCTAACATGTTTTGGTCACTATGCCATATGATGCATTGAAAAAATGCATGGTTCCTGTCATGATGACAAATCTCACAAGATTTTTTGTTGCAATTTTCACTAAATGCCCGATAATACTGCAAAATATGAAATAAGTTCCAAACTGAGGAGTAAATACCCAATTTGTTAAATCTGTATGCAGAGCTCTGCTCACCTATTACTATCAGTAGATCGGCTATCTTCAGACCTGAAGTGGCTCGTGCTTCCACCATAGTCCCTGTAGCCAAACTGTCCATAATCACTGTGATGGTCTCCACGGTGGTCAGGTCGGTCACGGTAGTGGAGCTGGTAGCTTCCACCCCCACCTGCCCCTGGATGATCTCTATCTCTGTGGAACTGGTCCCTTCTATCATTAAATCTGGAAATGAAAATAAAGTTAGTCAGCAAGTAGCTTTTGACATGGGATTAAAGTGAATCATCATTTAAACTTCTGAAGATAACTTTATGATAGCTGCAAATTTTAAACATTAAGCACTGAATGCATGACAAATCTGTCAAAGTTCAAGATCTTGAGTGTTTGACCCTATTTCATTTTACATAATGTGCCACAAAAAAACCGTGTTCTGCAAATAATTTTTAACTGTGAAATTTTCTTAATATTTTCTTGTGCACAAAACTAAAGATATTTTTGTCCATAATCTTGCATTGCTTAGAGAAACAAGGTCATCTTCAAGTTTAATTCCTTATAACAAAGAGCCTGCAAATAAAATTGCCACTAAAATGTGCATAATATGTAGCCTTTTACCCATGTGTTAAACTATGAATAAATTCAGCAATGAAAGAATAAAATCACTTTTGTTGCAGAATTCAACTCAGAAATGAAAGGCTAAAACTTGACATGCAAAAAAAACTATTCACCAAGAAACAGAACAGTGCAAACAATACACACAACAAAAGAACAACATATATTACCTGTGATGAATGTCACCATGGAAACCTCGGTGGAGAGGCTCGTGTTGCTGTGAGTAGCCTCCTCTCTTGTAGGAATTGTTACCACCATCGTTATATCTAAATGGAATCATAAAGCTACTGCTCAGTTTTGGGAGAAATGTTAAGACCCTACCTACTAATTGAAGAACAGAGAGGCCAAATCTCTGTGTATGGTACAGTGTCTTATATCTAAAGTGCCAAATTTTGGTGGTTATCTTAAACAGACATTTTGACTGGGATTTATGCTGGCACTACTGCACTTAAGTTACCTCTATAAATACATGTATGTCAATGTATTACCCATGAAATATAGGCAAAACAAAAATCCTCAAAATTTAAGCATAATACAGCAAACAATCATTATTACATCCGTATATGTACAAACAAGAGTCCTTTGAGTGGACTGATACTCAACTGACCAAAACGAATTTTGGAATCCATGAAGAGACCATACCTTCTTTAAAACTAGGGAGTGCTGAAACCATCTCTGATATGTTTGGATTACCTATTTAATATGACCATTTATTTAGGAGTTGTAGTAATAACAATATTTTGAAGACGGCCAATGTGGTCATAATGGGCTCAATGTCAGAATTTTTGTTTAGGACCAACCAGATGTATGGAGTACTCAGGTGAAACCCTCAAGACAATATCATCATCTATTCAGGATACTATCGTAGTTGAGCTAAAACAGGATCTGTTTCTAAATTATCAATGTTCAGAACTGCATCTAGGATTTTAGTAAATTTAAACAAAGTCCTCCTTGAATGTTGAAAAAAGGATGGCCAATCTGAAAAAATTAGGGACCAATCTGGTCCCATTTGGGGTCTCTCAATAGGGCATAAAAAATGACTTAAAATTAAAGCAGAACATGAGTGGGTATTATAATGTATCACTATTTTTAAACTGGTGTTAAAATATGAAAAAAAATTCCATGTTCTCTTTTCTTAGCTTATGTTTAAAAGTTTGTTCTATTTTAGTTTGGTTTCTTTGCACTTGATAGTATAAAAAAAACCCCAATTGCAACCAGACTGTTTTGACCATACAGACAATGTCCATCCTCAAGTTCTGAGACAGAACTGAATGCTTAGGACTTAGCTGTTACAGGAACATATAATTGAAATGGAAAATCTCCAACAAAACATCCAGTATAGACTTGTTCATTGAAAGTGTCAACATGCAGCTGAACATCATGTATGATGTTCTGGCACCATTATTATCATGTGGATGTTGATCATACCAATTCATCAATAGAAGAAAACAGTGCAGATCAAGATCTGCTGGCACATTCTTGTATTATAAGATGGCAGCTCAACAATACAAGATGTCGATCCTGATAAGCATGATGGGTGGGGGTGTTTAATATCTTACTGCCACAACAATTAGTACTGTGGGCTCTGTTTTGACTGCATTGGAAGGTAAACTTGAGACAAAAGTTTCAAGAATATCTCACATAATTAGCATATCATAAATGACACGGTTACAGTTTTTAGTCTAATTGCTTTATTCACACTACATTTACTCAGATGATGACCATGATATCCATTAAAATCTAAGAGACTAGTAGATACATCCACAAGATTTTGTTATACACTACATCATGTTCCATGTCAAAAAGGAACATAACAAAAATTGCAAGAGCACTAATTTGCTGAATGCAGACTGTCAGATGATGCCCATAACATTTCCCCAAGTGTCATGGCAATCAAATTAAATCTGAGATTCGTTGCATTCAAAAAAGTTTCATACACTGCACCCAGATGCAATTCAAAGAGGAAAATAAACAAAAATTGCAGGAGCACAATGAGTTGTCAATATGTGCATCTTCTGATAATGACAAATAATATTTACTTAACAAGTATGACAGCTCCATGTTTAATATGTTGGGACTATTGTAGCAAGGCTGCTCTGGAGACAATTGACCAATGAGTCTCAATGACATGGTTGTTTGATCAAGGTAACTGGTCTTGAATTGAATTTGCTGTGCAGAAACTATTATTGTTTTATCAGACTTGCCGTGACTGTGTTTAGACCACAGAATCCAGAGGTTTCTTTATTAGTATGTGCAAGCCATCCACCAGTTTGGTCATGTAACTTTGAGAACTAAAGCTTTTTGCAAAATCCATTTCAAGTCACAATGACCATGACCTTTTGACCCCAAATCAATAGGTGATCTTATTTTACTGTCAGTGACCTTGACTTTTGACTTTAAAAAAAATCTTCTTTCTTACCCAATGTACCAGTCATCCACAAGCTTGCACAAAATTACATGATAAGAACTGAAAATTATATGCAGAAAGCATTGTTTTTTTTGGTCACTGTGACCTGGAGCTTTGGACTTGAAAATCTATAGGCTTCTTCTTACCCCAAGTGAAAGACATCCACAATGACAATAGAAGATGGTGGAGAATTTGATTTATTATGCAGAAACAAAACTGGTAAGATATAGATGGGCATCATCACCCAATATGCTCTGCTTTATGGTGGCATAAAAAATTCAGAGAACTGTTGCACTCACAAGTTAATGTCATGTACTTCATCATACTGCATAACAAATTGGACAACAACTAAAAAATAAATTATGGGAGCAAAGTGATCCGTTGATATGTGCATCTTCAGGTGATAAATATAACATTTATCAAATTTCATGGCTATAGCTGATGTGATAAATTTTCATGAGTGTAAACATGCAACAAAATATGATCTGTACTGCTGTTATACACAAAATTTCATGGACTAGTTCTAGTTTACCAGTGCAGGTCTGGATGGGGCTAACTAAAGTGTCGAGTTATTGATTTAACATTGTGCAAAAATCCGCTAGATGTCTTTGATAGTGCTTCTATAATGGTCATTTCAACTGTCTGAATCATAATGAGAAATTCCGAAGACAACTGAAAAACATGGCAAAATATAATCACTGTGAAAACAACTGCCATATTCAAGATAGTGTAGAAAGTACCTTACTGACTAAAATATTTTTAAAATGCATATTACTTCATATAAGAAAAGAAGTTGGCAGGATTGTCAATGGGGCAAAGATTCCCACTCTTGTGATCCAATTGACTCCTTTTATTGTAAAAAAAGTAGTGCTGCTTTCAGGGCTTTCAAAAAGAAAACCCTTCCTCTGCCAGATATGGGGAGGTGAGAAGGATTTATACACTTACAGGTGATACATTGACCTAAATATAAACAAATTAATTAGGTTTCTGCATCATGAGCCATTTTAAATTACTGTCAATCTCTTGGCCATAGCAAGGAAGTCAGTAATCTGCCTCGATACTTGTTCATGCATGCATATTGATATAAACAGCATCGCAACGAGATTATGCCGATAATGTAGCTCTTGAACTTCTCTTGACAAAATATACATCACACATGTGTCATGCAGCTAGTGTTACTTTAACATTTCATGGAATTTGGTGACTACTTTCATTTAAAGGATTTGTGCCGACATAACTGATGTGTGCACGAATACAGCAGAGATATTTTTGCATCATTTCTCCTTCTCTTCATGAAGATTTTTCCAGGAGCAAGTTACAGATAATGTATGAATCATATAAGCCCAAGGATGTGACAGTGAGAAAGTAAGTGTGCCTATACAGTATTTTGTTTTGTATATTCCATTATATGATGGCATACCCATGTCTTGGCTGTTGACAGTGGAGTGCAAGAAGTAGACTGGTAAAAGTAGTAAAATTCAAAAGCCTCTCAAATTCTAACCAATATCAAGTACTTTAAATAATAGGTCATGAGGGGCAAAAACACTACTTTTTTGAATCTTGATTACATTTCTTAATTGGTCATTCCAAGGACCATACTTATAGCTGATTAATCAGAACTGTAGCCTTTTTACCGTAAATATTTGCATGCACAGATTAATGATCATGAAAACTGGTAATCAGCTTACCTTTTGTCACTACAGAGTCTATTCTTGAACTTAGAAAATAGCAAGAAATCCCCCTCCCCTCATCCCATGTAAAAGAACTTGGGCAGGGGAAGGGGTGATTTTCTAAATACTGAGGCAATATAATGAAGAAATTATGAGTGAGCCTAAAAAATATGCACGATTTTAGTGGATTCTGATGAGCTGTCAGCGGTAAAGTTTAGAAATAGTGGTAAAGTTTAGAAATCCAACCTGACAATCACAATAAATATTGTACTCATTAGCTCTGACTGTTCTTTTGCTGATAGTTTTTTTAAAAAAGTGGAGCTCTTGATACTGGACTGAAACAATATAGTGGACAAAACTCCTGGTAATCATTTCTATAATTTAAAATCCCATTCTAGGTCAAATGACAAAATGCACAAATAAAATCCAATATTCATTTTGTCTTTCGCAAGAAGGATAAAGAAAAGCAGAACATGGTGTTTACTTGTAAACATGAATGCCTTTTTATGGGAGTTATCAATTTTGAGACCGCTATGGATAGTTACTTTCACTAACATGTACCCACAACCTCCTTTCATGAATGTTGGTGAGAAATGTTTCAAGATATAGAGAGTGTAATGAAAATAAACACATCATTCATCTTAAAATTACATCAAACTGACCTAGTTTTCATATGGCCAAGTTACTCTACCAAAGATACATCCCCATAACGATGTTTCTGAGTGTAAGTGAAAGAAGGCACAAAGTATTTCACTGGCAAGGGATAATTAAAGGTTTGTATGCTGTCCTTCAATAGAAACAGCAAGAAAATGTGAAAATACCTACCATATATAATTGCTTATAAGTCAGTCTGCAAACTGATTAATTTTAACAAACTGCACAGACCCAGATCTGAAGGCGCATTATGCGCCAGCAGATCTGGGTCTGTGCAGTTTGCAGTTGCCTTCAACTTAGAAGCAAGTATATATGGTAATAACTACATTTAAAGTCATTTTAAAGCAATACATACAAACAAGTTACAATATCACTAATACACATCAGGACAATGGCATGACTGCAAATTCAGTATAATTCAATACCAACTGCTGGACAATGCCTTTCAGCTCTGAATAAAAGAAAATGTATGGTTTTATATTACAGATCATGTTACAGTGACCAACTACATACACAGGTGTTCAACTGTGTAAAGGCCAAATGCCTGAGCTCCCTTTTCCACATAAATACAATTTTACCTCTATATGAAGACCCTATTAATAAAGACCACAGTTTGAGCATCTCGCGATTAATCATCATCTACAAGTTTGCCCATAATTGAAGAGCATCAATTTCAAACCTGAAAGGTGTAATTGTATCTGGTTATAATAAATTTTAAGAGAAGTGATGGGCTGCAATAACTGTTAATTTCTGATTTAACTATTACATATCTATTTCCATGTCAAGATAATAAAACGTGATGAGGCATTGGCAACTTGAAAAAAAACCCAATTCTTTATTTTGCTGTTCTTAAATAACAGCACCTGACAAGATGTCAGTTCCTTCTTCCTACCATGACTGCTATTACAAATCCTTTAAAACTATTAACAAATCACTAACAGACTTGCGATTGTCCTTCTATGTAAACCATTAATGCATGCGAAGCACTGATAAAAACTACTCAAAAAGTGTTTGAAAAAAAATGAAAATTACATAAACCTAAGTGTACTGCTGTCCTGTCCATGACGAGAACATACCTATTTCGTTGCTGTTGGTCTGTTGGCCTGTTCAGGGGGCTATTGTGCTGCCATCTATTGCCATCACTCTGATTAGAACCTGAGGCTTTGTTGCTAAATGCATTCTGGAATGATGTTGGGTGGCCAGTGCCGCTGTGTGATGAGCTGCTCTGGTTGAAGTGCCAAGGACCATTACTGTTGGAATTACTGCAAGAAAACTCAAGTAACTGTGATTTTCAAAAACAGTCAGTGATAAGCATTCCTGGTTATAACAGAGATAATTCTGATGCAGACATTACTCAATTATGTGCATTCTGAACTTGCGTCTTTTTTTTAAAAAAAATCCTTTTGTGAAATAAAATTTCCTCTCTAGTGAAACATGTTGGGTCTTTACAATTGTACTACAAAACCCAAATAGATAAGAGACCCTGAGTGGCAGAGTGGTCTAAGAGCTCGCCTTTACAGATCGCTGGCATCAAACCTCTGTTTGCATGGATGTGAGTCTTGGGTTTGGCCAATTGGAGTGTGAGAAAAAGATTGCCATTTGCTTCTTGTGGGTTGGTGGCTCTTCCTCTAACCGTATATACTGGCCACCGTGTATAGCTTTTCCTGTGCTGAAAAATGGAATTAAACTGAAAACAGCAGCAAACAGATTTGATCAATGCCACTACCTATTTTTTTCTTCTAATTATCCTTTAATATTGAATATAAAAAACTTTGAGACTTCAATATACCAAATGAAACAAATGTTTTACAACTATCTAAACTCTGACGTTTCCTAAAATACCATATTTCAATACAAATACTCTGATGCGAGCCTTTTGTTTTGTTTTCTCCTAATAATGGGAAGGAACAAGTGTTCAGAGGTACATGGAGTCTCAACTGTGTCTGCATGTTGATCAGTATAACCCTGTATCTGACTTTTTAAAATAATTTCACACAGAACTTTTACATGGTTGACCATAATGGTTAAGTTGGTAAGACTGACAGAACTCCTTGCACATTGCAGTATACATGTTTGACCCTTATTAACATTGTCCTAAATTTTCAGCTGAATACAGCAACTGATGTTGAAAATATGTGATTTTCAAACAATTTTAACACTGTTTACAACAACAAAACATGCTATCTGTTTCAGCAGGTAAGACAGGAATTCCTCACATATCAGTGTATAAACTTTAAAAGAATAGTAATAAACCAAAATTTCAGCTGAATGTAGCAATAAATATAGAAGATGTCAAGTTCAGAAACTGCAACACAAAACTTAAACACTGTTCACAATGATGAACCAAGCTTTCTGTTTAAGCAGGTGAGATAAGCAAGACAGGAACTCCAAGTATATCACAAGATAAACTTTAGGCCCAGAGTAATATTATTCAGTTGGATGCAACCATTGATGATGATGATGTGATTTTCAGAAATTTTAAGGCAAAACTTTAACATGATTGACTATGAAGCCACAAATTTTCTGCTTAAGCTGGTGAGACAAAAAAGACATGAACTCTTATCATAACATAAACTCTATACCAATAGTGATAATATTATACAGTTCACCTGAAAGAAAAAAATCTTGTATAAATTACAGGACTTGAACTTTAATGCAGAACAACTTTAACACAGAACTTTAACATTGCTGATACTGATGCTCGCAGAAAAGCAATTACTATATCTCAATGCCTATGCAGGCAAGACAAAAACTGGTTCCAATCAATGCTATACGCACTAAGGATATTCCTGAAAGTAGAAAGATGGAAGAGAATTTATTGATTCTGATTATGTATATGTATATGAATGACTGGACTACTGCAGATTGTTGCCCATTCTGATTGTTACAGTCTGAATCATGTTAAGTGCCCACGAACCAGCCTATTACTGTATGTAAAACACATCATATCGTACTTGTTGTCCAGACTGCGATCTGAAATGTATTCTGATGAATGAGGCCGTTTGCTGACAGTCTGTTCCTTCTTAGAATCATCCACCCATGATCTCTTGTGTGACTTGTCTGCATGTTTATCATGGCTGCCAACAGTCCTGTCGTGTTTGTGACTATGTGACTTCTCCTACAAAGAATTAAGAAATCATATTACATAAGAGTACTCTGAATTGAATTAGGAGTACTCTGAATTGGAATTAGTCAAAAGGACAACTCTGAATTGAAATTAGGAGTACTCTGAATTGGAATTAGTCAAAAGGACAACTCTGAATTGAAATTAGGAGTACTTTGAATTGGAATTAGATGAACTTTGAATTGGAATACTTTGAATCAGAATTAGACAGCAGTACTATGCACTGGAATTGGATTACTTTGAATCTAAATTAGATAGGACTACCCTGAATGGAATTATGACTACCCTGAATTGGAATTATGACTACTCTGAATTGGAATTAGGAGGACTCTGAACTGGAATTAGGAGTACTCTGAATCAGAATTAGATACAACTATCCTGAATTGGAATTTGTTAAGATGACTACTCTGAATTGGATATAGATAGGAGTACTGTGAATTGTAATTAGGAGTACTCTGAATCAAATTAAATGGTCTAAATTGAAATTTGATAATACTCTTTATAATGGAATACTCTGAAATGGAATTAAATACTTTGTATTGAAATGGATAAAAGTACTCTGAATCTAAATAAAAAATTATTTTGTCCTCAAAATCAGTTGCCATGAAAAACAAGGATTATGCAGAACACTAATGTCTCACTTGTAAACAACGCTGTAATCTAAATCTTATGGTACCTGTCTCTTGCCTATATTTCACAGGTGAGACAAAAATATACCTATATCCTGCCTGTACTTAACAAGTCAGACAGAAATATACCTACCTCTTGCCTAGGTCTGACAGACAAAACTACATATGTTTTGTTTGGAGGGAGCAGAAATAATGTTTGTGTAGGAATGTTGAGGCCATTACACTGAGACTATGTTCCTACACAGTTATCAAACAAGTTCTTTCCCCAACTCGGAACAAAACACTTCTGTGGTTTTGCATGTATTACATATCCCCTTTTATTCATGTTCTTTTAAATTTTTATAATGTATACTTTCAATTAGGCACTGGGTGTTTAACGAAATATATTATACAACCTAACCCCTTGTACATCTCTTTGTGCTAGGACTATCCACTGTGGTGTTATGTCATCAATCTTCCTGCATTGCAGATATGGTGACTAGCTTTTAACTTTTACAAAATGTTGTATGGGACATATAACTGGATTAATCTGCAGTCACAGGCATGTCAATTGCTTCCTTCCTACTCAAATAGAATGGGTTCAGTAAGAGCCCCTTTTCTTACACTCTCCTTAATGAACTGGCAATCTATATCCAAGGAAATTTCAGGGCAATTTTTTTCCCCCGACTAAAAGTAATTAAATACATTCAAGTTTATACTGAATTTATAGTAGATTCAAACTGCCTATTTTGATATTTTCATTTAATACAAGAAATTGCTGATCACTGAACTTAAAGTGATGCTTTAAGCATACATTTTTAAGAAATCAAAGATCTGGTCACTTTCTAACATGCGGACTCAATTTTTTATACATATTTTAGGGATATAATAAACAATTCTAAACAATATTGCAACATTCTTCTGGTTCCTTCTCTTATTTTGTACCTGAAACAGTCACAAGAATTTAAAATGTAAACATACAGTTCACTGTGTAACCCAGTAATGAAACGATTCAACACATTATTACAAGATGTAATTCTCCTAAATTTGCTTCAGCTCTCTGCGATGTGGCTACCTTTATGTTGTAAATGTTTGCCAGTTTTATCTCTACATATCCTAACCAAATTGTATTCCTTTATAAGTTTAATAGATAAATTGTAAGTTCCTCCACTTAAACGTGCTCCTTAAAAAATTCTGCACACCATACTTTTGAAACTCTCAAGCTGAAATGGATTTTAGCCACGTTTATGTTGTAAATGATTTAAAGTGTGGAATGTCTCTTGGGAATTAAACATGGGGTAAAGGTTTTTGAAACGTGGGTAATTTCTAACCATGACTTGAATCTTGACATGACTCCCTGAGTCTTTCTTACTTTGTCTGGATTTCATAAAATTTCAATACAAGATTTCAGCAGCAAAATTACTTTTCATCTCTCTCTCTCTCTCTCTCGCTGATGTCACTTTGCATACCAGCTTCAACTGAAAACTTTTCAACATTTGTCCAATATATTGTTGTCCATCTCAGCTCTAATTTATATAAAATATATATATGCAACAAAACACCCAAAACATGCACTGTGAATCTTCATAAAAAAGGTGAAATGTCTTTTGTTTTCTTCATACAATGTGGATACTTACCTCTTCTTTTTCCTTTTCCTCTTCACGTTTCTTCACAGCATGTTTGTACAGTTTGTGAAGCTTTTTGGCATCAAATTCTGTGAACTTGGACACAAATATCCACAGATAACTGCAAAGCAGTATACAATGAAATGAATAAGCAATGAAGTCTTGCATGCAAACTCACTTCAGGAATTAAATTTCCTGCTCTGAATAGACAAGTAACTGATCTCATGAGGTATTTTTTTAGTCAAGATGAATAACTGTCTGGAAAAAGAAACATTTAATTTTATCTGTGGCCATTATTTTTTAAAAAGAAATTTTCTAATTATGTCACTCTGAAAATACTTACTGATCATATTAACTTTACGATATAACGATATAAGCTTACTAGTTCCTGAATCCAGTCCTTCAAAAAAATTGAAAAAAAAAAACAAAAAAAAAACGTCTCCAACTTATCATATAGACAAAGGGCAATAACCCTTGCCCATTACCTCCCCCAGGTGTTGCTAGTTTTAAGCTGAGCAATGGACCAATGTGTATCAGAAAACAAGTTTTGTATGGTAGTAGCTTTATTCGGGCCCTGACTATGGGGTTTAATTTGTCTGAATTAAGTCATTTCAGAACCCAAGAGTGATTCCATTTTGGAAACAGGGTTAGGGACTTGAGTCTATTCAAACTGAAATTGGCTAGAAGATCTAACAAATCTTTATCATGATCAATATCTTGTCTGCCATGATACTGCAATTTATCAGACATCATGGAACAGTAGTCTTTGACGGTAATAAGGGCCATATTTTTTCGACATAAAGCCTGAGAAAAATTCAGCCATTTATGGGATTGAGGCATTGAAAGGGACGATGTTATTGTCTTTGCTCCAGTCCCTGAATATATATCACTTTCCCTGTGGAGGGCCTTCTTGTTTGTGAGATTCTCTCCATAATTGAAAGCTTGAATTCTCTTCTTTACCGGGCACTCCTGACAAAAGCCTGGTGTAAAGGAGTTGTCGGTCCAGACAGAGATGGTGTAACTATGACTGCAGCTGTGTGAAAAGGTTCGGCTTTGCCGGAATCATCTTGGGTAGATCTCTCACCAGACTGTTGCCTCATGACTTTCTCAACTCACATAGACTATCATAAATAATGAATCTCTACATAACATAACTTCCAGTTTCGACTTTATTCCCAGAGAAATCCCCATCGTGAACCAACCAATAGTTGCACCACTGACCCAAGAATGGCCACTGATTTTGATATTTTGATCAAGTGAGGTGGAAAAGGGGTGCCACTGAGCTAGCAATGTCAGTTGTAAAGGATGCATGAAAAGATGACCCAGTGGCATCTGGTTTGCTTTGACGCTGAATAATCAGAGTTGCAAAAACTCTCAATGTGAACCACTTTCTGTTGAATGTGGACTTTATGAGATGGATAATACATCACTCCAAAGTGAGGTAGCAGTAAGAGATTGAAACTCGTTATAAATTCCATACCAAAATGGACAAAACACTAGAAGGAACATAAGGAAGACTTTTCCCAGTTGACTAGGAAATCAAGATGACAGAGAAGGGGAAGGAGATTATCCTTGCCTTTGATGAGAATAGAACTTGCCAAGTTTTTGAAGGACATTGTCCAGATAGGCATCCACTGCCATTAGTGAAGCTGACCAGAAGAGGGTGACGATGCAGTTCAAAATCTTGGTGAAAGCCCATGAACTGATGATTAAGCCAAATGGGAGAATTCAAAACAAGTAAATAGTTCTGCAGTAAGCAAATTGAAGGAATTTCTGTGATGCTGAATGTATAAAGACATGGATATATGCATCAGTCAGATTGAAGTTGATGGCAAACTCTTCCCTTTTGATGAGAACTGAATCAATTGAGCCATCTTAAATTTCAGCAGTGAAATATATTGACAGAGTTGGCTCAGGTCAATAATTTAGCCTGAGCTTGCTGTTGGCTTTTGGTCCATGGAAGAGCCTTGAACTGAACCTCTGGGATTGCATTTTGTGTCTCCATTGCTTGTTGATTAGCAACCAATATCCTGCTGGATGATATTGGCCTTCTCTGGCAGTGACAGGACTGCTGTATCTAGAATAGGCTGAAAAGGAAAAAGGTAGATAAATGAAATCAATGCTCCTCTGAAACAATTTGGATTGCCTACTTGTTTCTAGGAAACAGAGCAATCCAACAAGAACTGAAAGATATGAGTCTGTCACTGACTGGTAATCTATTTGAAAGCAATCTGGTGGTATGTCAGTGGAAATTTGGAGGTTTGCTTTGTTTCTCACTGCTCGGATAAACCTGCCTCCCAACCGAGTGGGCTGTTGCCAACTGACATTGAACTGGGGTTGCGACCGGTTCTCAGTTTGTTCAGAGAATAATCCATTGTCCCATTGATGATTATTATCTCTCCTCTGGGTCAAAAGGTGTCATCCTTAATGTCAGGGAGTTGTGTGACTTGAGAGTTGCTGTATCAAACACAATGTAGCATTGGGTCAAGATTTGCATTAGCTGTCAGGGCATTCGCCATGCAATGGTGAGCTGCTCTGGTAATGACCCTCTCAATCTGAACTGTGGACTGTTGTGCGAAGTCATTACTCCAATTCTTGTTAAGGCAGAAAATCACCAATGGCCCAAGATGTAACATCAAAATGGCGACAATGTTTCGAACCAACTATGCTGCTGACTGGAAAACGTTTTTGTCCACATTATGGAAAGAAGGGGGTGGGAGTAATATTAATGGCTGCACAGTTCTTGTCAAGGGTCAGAAATTCCATATCAAAAGTGGCTGTGTGTCGCATACCAGTAGGAAGAAAATGCTGCTGGTGAAGAGGTGCATGTAGTGCAAGCAAGGCACAAGTCATGGTCATCTTCATCAGCTTTAAATGTCTTGCATTTGGAGCATTCAGTCATCATTTTTTAAGATTCTGAAATGAGCAATAAGAAGTTAATAAACTAACCCAGAAAGTGTGTTACTATGTCTAAAATAATTAATACCTACTACTGAGTGAGCGAGAACATGTAGAGAGCATGATAAAACAACACACAATAAAGATACTAAGTAAGAACATATGGGTCAAAATAGTGAACTTCATAAATGTGACAAAGAAAAAATTGGCAAAAATGAAAAAAAAATAACGCATACAACAGACCTGTTTACCCATACATTTTCTTGTCAGTGTTTTAAGCAATGTCTGTCAGTATTTTTAGAAGGCAGTCAGTATTTTCATTCAGTGTTTCTAACATCGTAACACAACACACATCACCTGTGAAACAACACACAAATAGTAGACACTATCAATGCACTATAATTACCATTATGTAGTATTGCACGACATACTGACTATACAATATTCTGTAAATAACTTCTAACTTGTAAAGACGCTGGTATTCAGGCACTTCTGTGTTTCAAGCCAAAATCTGCAGAAATTGAACACCACCGACTTATAAATCCTGTTTATATTATAGTGATAAAAACCAAAAGAATACCTCCACACACAAATTCATTCCGTTATTTACCTCTGTTACTTTCTCATGAAAATCTGTTTTCTCAGCTTCACGCATATCCATAACATTTTAAATAAAGCCAATTCTCTACATTTTACATGGTTAAGGAAGACTTAATATAAAACATTATGACAGAAAAAGTTACCACCCATCCACTCAGAGAATAATAACTTCATCTAGATAGGCAAAGGAAATCTTGTTTGTTTCATAAAATCTAGTATCAGCTTTGTCAACATTTACTAGAATGGAAATGAGCTCCATATATTATTTGTACAAAGTTGGTCAACAATATTAAACTGATCCACTTGAATTAATATTTTAATGAAGGCTTAGTCTATGGGTTTTTAATGGCGACATAATGGGCACTCTTTATCCTATTCAGCTGGTCATCTGTCCCCTCTTTGGTAAAATTCTTTGGATTTGACTTCAGGACCAATAGAGCCTCAATGGTCTGATTGCCTAGTGAGGATCTCTGATCTGTAACATTTTAACTTGTCAGCTGTGCTCAATGACAAATTCATATTTATGAAAACTCACATAGAATCGCCTCAGCACGTGTTATTTGCTTTTGAAGTATGTGTTGATCACTAACTTCCTTTCCCTTCATCACTGACAAAATATTTCTATTTCCCTTCACTAAAGATTCCAATTTTGCATGATTTTCCGATTCCACGTGCCGTGAACAGTCATTCCTTCCACCATGTGCACAGGAAAAGTTCAAGTTGCAAACAGTGCAGAGCATAAAATGTCCTCCTTTAGACGATGGTTTAAGGCATGGCCACAGAGTATTATAAACCGGTAGAAAATGCTGCTTTCTATGTTTAGATTTTCCATTTTCATCATCAGTTTTGTGCTGAAACTTACTTGTCGGCGGCATTTTCTTTGTTTAAACAACTGGATGTTGAGAATGTTAAAATCAGTGATGTGGCACAGATTGCGGACGTGGACCGAAGAGACAAAACGAAAGGAAACGGAATAAAAAACGGCTTAAAAATTAATTTAAATAAACTTACTAAATAAATGCAACCTCAAATCATATTTTCATATCAATGACCGTACGAATGGGCTTTATTCCGTACAAATATGGTAAAATATGGACAGGTAAACAGGTCTGATACAACCTGAGGTAGATGTTTTTATGCATAAATTATCCATCTCTGATGATGGATTGTTGAAATTCCTAAGTATCTGCACAATGTTGACCAATCAACAACAAAAACTTAACACTAGCAAACACCTGGCAGTGGTATGGGGGGGTAATGGGCAAGGGTTAATGCCCTTTGTCCATATAATATCGACGGAAAAAATGTTTTGCGTCTTTTCTGAAGCGGCTGGATTCGGAAGGAAAGTTTATATCCTAATGTTAACAGTATTGGGGAAGGTATCTGAAGGAGAAATACAACTCAAAGTGAAACATTTCTGGCACTATGCAACTTCAACTTATAAAACTTTCAAAAAGTTCTTGACTTGCAAGCTAAATTTAGACTTGTTTACACGAGTTTTATGGATTCAAGCTATCCTATCCTATCCAATTGTGGGATGGATGGGTGCACTGGGTGGGGTGGGGTGGGGTTAAACAAGACTTGATTGTTCCAAATGTTTCAAAATAATGGGCCAGTTCATTAAAAATCTTGATACATGACATCGATTCATTGATTGCATTTGCCATGAACATAGTTAGAAAATTTTAGAGTACTCAAAAATTGTCTCAAGATCAAAGCAATAAAAATTATACGCATGTATGCTAATTTTGAAAAGTTGCATGGCTACTTTATTGCATAATCAATAATGTTCATTCAGTCATTTAATCATGTAAATTCACTGATTAGGGGTCACACAAGAAAAATTCAGATAATAATTTTCAACAAAACTAAACATAGCCTTACCATCGCCACTGCTTTATTTTGTCTGGGTCGTTAAAGTCAGACAAATACTCATTGATTCTGTCCCCTATCTTGAGCAAACACTGTCGTGTGTGAATAATCTGTTCCTTCTCAGAAAGACCTTCATCTGGGTTGTCCAGACGCTTGAGAGCTCGTTTCACTGGGCGCATCTTTTCCTTGCACTGCCAAAAACCCAAAGAAAAAGTTCTCTAATCAAACTGTGAGTGCAGCTACAAAACGTAACAAGCAGCCTAATTGGGCCTGAGACCGCTTAACTCAATGACATCTGCCTAAAAAAGCCAAATGCAAAAAAAAAAAATTGTTGGCAAAGAAATCTGGGTCATTAGGATGCTTACTGAGGAAATCTCATGCTTACTGATGAAATCTCTTCAGTGCTGTTGATTCCACATTATGAAAGCAAGGTTGTTCAAAGTTTCTCTAGCATTCGTGCCTCCATCCATGTTTGTATATCAGCATCAACACTAAAATGCCTCTATGCCAGGATGCTTCACGTCAAAGTTGGTCATATTCTGTTCAGCATTTCTTTTTAAAATAGTGGTGTAAATGGGTTTTTTTTTTTTCTGCTTTTGATAAGGGCAGTCACATCTGATGGCAGAACAACATCTTCTGTATGATTCTTTAAAGCATTCAAGCTAGGCACTTTCTGTCAAAATCTGGTCACATTCTGCTAAGCAGTTGTTTGGAAGAAGTTATTGAAGATTTTTTCTATCTCTAGTAATAGGAGCCACATTTGAATCATCAAATGGATTGGCACTATTTGTATAAACATGAAAGGTCTTTATGCCAGGATGATTCCTTTCCAGTTGATTCATATTCTATTATGTGGCTTTGGAAAAGAAATTGCTTCAAGGTTGTTTTTTTTTGGTGGGGGACAGTGACCATATTTGCAGGCAAATTGCTATCATTTTATTAATTCTGAAGGGTCTTCATGCTTTCTGTATAGTTTTGGTCACACTCTATTCAGGGGTTTTGGAGAAGACAGATTAAAGTATTTCTACTTCTAGCAATCAGTGGCCATGTTTAATGGCAGATCGGAATCGTACAAATCTGGAAGGTCTTCCCACTGCAACGATTTCAAGTTTCATCAGGTCCTATTCAGTAATTTTTGAGAAGTATTTTAAAGGATCTTCTAGTTTAGTAATGGTGGTCATTTTTTCATGTCAGGTTGGCATCATTTACAACAAATATAAATGGTCTTCATACCAGGAAGCTTTCATCTTCGCTAGCCAAGGTTCTGAAAACCCTATCTAGACCTTGGCAGATCAAACAGCTATACTGATGCTTTGTCCTGGCAACATCTATTGGATTTCATGTGTTGTTATGTTATGCCAACCAGTAGCATTGTACATCGGCCAAAAACTGTGGAGGCAACTGACCTAATAAGGACACTTTGTAAGTTTCACATCAAAAGTATGACTATGTACCAGAGGGAAACTATTATAGATGTAACTGACTGAAAGGTATTTGTGCAAACACGGACTGGCAGTGGAAAATTGTTTATTTATCAGTCCATTCAAGTTTTGTGCTCTCATTGACTCGATCATGTAGGAATAGTGTTTAAATTTTAACAACTTAATTTTGATTGGATGCGGTGGCTTGCTGCCACATCCAATGAAATTCACAGACCCAAAGCAGAGAAATGTCTGTTTGATACACCAAGGTGTAGGTATGGTTATCAGAACCTTGGCTAGCGAAGATGGGAAGCTTTAGGTCAAATTTAATTACAGCCTGTTTAGTGGTTTTAAGCTGTTGTTTAAAAGTATTAATGGTATCAGACAGCAAATCGGTCACATTTGTACAAATCTGAAAGGTCTTTTGGCATGAATGCTTTCTGTCAAGTTTAGTAACATTTTATTCAGCAGTAAGTCTGAAAGGTCTTTATGCCATGACAATTTCTGCCCAACTTAATCAAAATCTGTAAAGAGGTTCTAAAAAAGTCATGTAAAGGTTTTTCCACTTTTAGTATCAGTGGGCATGCTTGATGGCAGATCTGGATCATTAGTACACACCTGAAAGGCTTTTATGCCAGGACATTCTACACTCTGTATCAAGTTCAGTTGCAAATAGTCTTGAGGTTTTTGAGAAGTTGAAAATAACAACTTTAAATGATCAAAGAACAGATTTTCTTCTTCTTTTTGTAATGATGCCATATTTGATGGCAGACTGGCATCATCTTCATAACAGGATGCTGTCAAATTGGAACAAAAATTATGTTCAGCAATTCTGAAGTAGTGATTTAAAGGATATTCTATTATTAGTAACAATGGCCAAATCTGATGGTGGATAGGCATCATTTGTGTAAACTTTACAGGCCTTTATGCCCCATTATGCTCTGTGCCACATTTGGCTGAAATAGTCTTGTAGTTTTTGAGAAGAACCTGAAAATAGCAACTGATGAAGGATGCAAGATGACAAACAATAGATGCATGCATGACAAACAATGACACAACAAGCACATTTGGCTCTATGGCTAGGTAAGCTAATAAAAAAATTTTGTTGCTAGATTTACAGAGCTATTTTAAAGAGATCAAAATGTAAAAAAAATGCCATAGCCAAAATATAGCACAGAATTCCTACTAAATTACACATCATCATACACATAATAGTAGCTTGCTGTCACCTAAAAGGGTTAGTGGTTGTGGTGGTAAATTCTGTTACTTTATGAATAATGGATGATGAATCATGCACACTTGCATCTTATAAAGGTCAGAATTTCAATGTAACAGATCCAAGATACTGCTTTCTGAACCATGATCAAGGAATGTAAAAACTAAAGAATGTTTAATTTTGTCTCTTCGAATTAAAACTATCAGAAAAAAATCTGAAGTGGGTAATATGAAATGCTTACCTCTACAAATACCTCTTTAGGTAACTCCCCCTCAAAATCCCCCTCTGCCGAAATAGCAACTGGCTCCGCATTGGCAGTGAAATGCATAGGACCAGCACCATCCTTTTTGCTAACCTTTTTCTGGAAAATGGTGATCAGAATTATAACATCAAGTCTGACTAGGGCATGGGGAGAAAGAATAAATGTGCTAATGGCTGTAAATTCTGCCCAACACCAGAAAAATAGCTTCAACTTACATGATTTAATTTACAATGTTAAAGATGCCTCTCATAATTTTGTAAAAAGTTTAATATTTTACTTCCAAAGACACCATAAACGATTTCTTGTTTCACAGTATGTACAGACCTGCCAGCCCTGGCAAGTCCGTTTAAGTAGGGCAGTTGATTTTTTTCTGTAAGTTTGACCAGTTTTCAGTAAGGTGTAAAAAAAATATCATAAACTGCTAATGTAAAGCTGGAAAATGTAATTAAAAGTTCGATATTCGAAACATGCAGCGAAGATAAACACTATGTTCAACTGAAAAGTTTGAAAAGTACGCGTAGACTTTATATGCCATTAGTACAGTTGCACAAACTCTAGTTCCAAACCCTATGCAGCTCAATGGCTTGTTGCCATCTCTCAACTTCACGTAATTCTTGGAAATTTATCTTCTGTTTCACATGGCGATGGTAATCATATCTCCTGCTTCGAGTCATACTCAAACTGGCACGTTTAAACGATAAACGATATTGTGTCCCTTCCAGCTTTTATTCACAAGAATCTGAATATTCCTTTTTTATTCTTCTGTGTTGATTATTAACACTTTTCAAGAGGCTTATTTTCCCTTTTGTCTTAAATTTGCATTGCTTGCTTGACACCATTTTTAAAAAATTCTATAATCAACAATTTGATCATGCAGACAATTCACCTGAACAAATAGGTGCAGTTTAAAGTATCTGAGGTCCTGCTGTAAAGTTAGTCTGGTTTCCTGACTAATTTTGCTAATTCTAATATGAAACCCAGATCCAAATCAAACGTGGATGAACAAATTTTCTGGATTTTTTGGCAATGATCATTTTCTGTAGTTTTTGCTTTCATGCCGCAAGTCCATATTTTAAGGATAATTTTCGTAAGACTTATGGCAAAATAATAAGGGTTGGCAGGTATGTATGTACAGAATGTATATATTAATGCACTAGAGTCAAAATACAAGTCTAAAGATTGTATTTCTTGAAACACAACAGACTTTCTGGAATATCACATTGTTTAAAGGCATCATATCATCTAGGTTCTAATCATGGATTCTGTGGAACGCAATATCTTACCAGTAAATCATTCTATTATGTACCCCATTTTATTATATACTTATCAATTTTCTACTCCAGAAAAAGCCAGAATTTTATCGTCATTGCCTACAAGTAGGAAAATGATACTAATATTTTTTTATTTTGTATCACCATGCTATTTTACTCTTGATGTTTCCTGGTTACAGCAGCAGCAGCTCTAGTGATGGAATGTAAACACAAGCAGCAAACAAAACTCAGAGCGATGATAGTTAAGAGACCTTGGATTATATGTAAAATATCTGAAAGGTCCAAACCATGATTTTGTCAAACCCCACCCCCATATAGTTATTCCCTTTTGTTTTTTTGGAGTAGATAATACAGCCAAAAGGTTCACCTGAAACATGATCACATTCAGAAAACTCATGCCAAAACATTAACATACTGTAAAACCCATTACGGAGGTTCTTAATTGGTAACATTGAAGTTTACTGCATACTGAATCTGGAATTACAATAATTATAATCGCTCCGATGGCCTAGTGGTAGAGCGTCTGCCTCGGATGTGGGAGGTTGCGGGTTCGAACCCCAGCCGAGTCATACCAAAGACTTTCAAAATGGTACTAATAGCTGCCTCGCTTGGCACTCAGCATTAAGAGGTTAGTGTTAGGACTGTTTGGCCTGGTGTCAGGATAATGTGACTGGGTGGGACATCATGCTACATATCTGCAGCATGATGCCCCAGTGCTAAACATCACTATAAACTGTCACACTGCAGACATCGTAGCGATATGACTGAAAAATTGTTAAAGCTACGTTAAAAATCTAAATCACACACACACACACACAATTATTATAATGATCTCAGACTTTAAAGGTATTTAATGTAATTCAATGATGTTTACATAAATAATGTTTTTCTACCAAGCCTATAATACAAGTTCAGTTCAGCTGACACGCCCACAATAGGAGTATCAGCTATCAGCCAATCAGAGACGGGACAGAGGGTGAGAGCTGAGAAGTCAGATAGTGTCGGTCAATTTCAAGTGACCATTGCAGAGAGGTTACAGGCTTTAATTGCTTATCCTCCATCTCTGCAATCACTACCTGCAGTTCTGTTACATTTGACTCCCCCCTCCCCCTTTGTGTCTGCCAATTAACCTTTCATTAGTATATTAATTTCACTATCTTTGGAGATGGCACCCAGACCCCTCATATTAACAGGCTATACCTGCCTTATCTTCGTAATGATCCAGATTTTATAATGCAGACAACTCGGCAGTCAAGATAATGATACTGTGATAATAATATATTTGATTTTTCAAGAGCTTCAACACAAAATCTGAAAGATCATCAACTCTGCTTCTGTTGCCAGCAAGACAAGTCTTGACAGTGCCATCCTTACAACTGGAAAAGTGACAATGTCTTGTCATGAACTAAATACAGGCTTGACAATAATTATGTTATGAAATAGTTTAAAATTTCTCTTAAAATACCTTCTTCTTATCTTCTTTTTTCTTGTCTTTCTTGTCATCATGGTCCTTGTCATCTTTATCCTCTTTTTTACCTTCCTTCTCACTTTTCTTTTTTGGTTTTTTAGAATTTTCAGGAAAACTATCGTTAGTCTCTTCCTTAATACTTTTTACACTGGAATCAGTATCAGATCCTTTCTCTATTACTTCGGCTTTGGATTTATAGTTTTTCTTTCTTCTTCTCAATTTTGGTTGTGGCTGTAATAAAGCAGCAAGATAAGAATCTTTATGCACTGCTAAACCAATATACTTGAATTGAAAAGTATTAGGCTGTCAACCTACAAGTGTTTGAAATTGTTTTGCCATTCACAAACAGGTATATTAAAATAGCTCTAATCATACATTTCCCTCTTAGGCAGTCCTCTTCTGTAAAATTTACAAGAACTATGCAGATGAAAAAATGATGTCATTACTGTATGATGTCATCAATATGATGTATCTTGGCTCAATGAACTTTGGGAGAGACTGCACATCAAATAACACTGGACATAAAAACAATGCATCTATGGGTAACTACTCTACACTGAAAGTACCTTACCTTGGGCATACGTATGTTCTTCTGGTATTATGGTTTGATCTGTTGGCTTTTAATGACAATTTTAACACTTACTGGCTAGATCATGCATAGTAAATGGGAGTCAAGTGCCTTTCCCAAGGACACACTAGTGCAGTGACCCAGGCTGGCCTGGGTAGGTAACTGGACATGTCTCCTTTGGAGTATAGTCTTTATTCTACCCAATGAGATACTGTGGCTCCATGTACTAGAACAGCCCTAATTATGTAATGAAGAACAAGAGTACCTCTACAAGAATGGAGAATTTTTTTCCCAGAAATTCAAGATTGGGCTATTTTTCCTTTTAACTATCAAATCTTGAAACCATCTCTGAAATTCTTCAAGAACAAGATTTTCTAGTTGGCTTCTGTGGTACACATACTGGATGCCAGATGGGACCATTTTGATTTAGTAAAAAGTGGACATCATGACAAGTATTCTTGGTGAAAACCCCCAAGTCATAATGATCATCCATTCAGGGGAAGTAGTGACAACAAAATTTTTAAGGCAGTTGTCATGGGAGCCACATAAGATGTATGACTGACACCAGTTTCATTAGAACCAAGAAGGTATCATAAGAAGCATACTGATGAAAACCCCATGTTGATATAGCCATCCATGAGAATAGGAGTAGAAAAAACAAGATTTTCAATATACAACTTTGCATTCAGGCATAGCAATAAAGAATTTTTGCTTTGTTGGTCATACTGGACATCAGATCAGCACCATTTTTGTTTTTTAACCAACTGGACATCACAAAAAGTCTTCAGGCGAAAACTCTACATTAATATAATTTTCTGGTCAAGTAGAGTTGTGATAAAAAGAGCATAAAGATGACTACTAATTTGATGTCAGACTGGCACAAGTTTTATTTAGGACCAGCTAGACATGAGTCTTTCAGTGAAAACCCCATGTTGATACGACCATTCCGGAGGATTAGCAATAAGATTTTCAAGATGGAAACTGGCAGCCGCATTAGATAGGCACCATTTTCCATTAGGACCAACTAAACGTCATAAGAAGTCTTTTAGTGAAAACCTAGTGTTGATATGACCATCCATTTAGGTACAGCAGAAATAAGCAAGATTTTCAAAATGGCCTTTGTTGCAGCCATAATGGATGTCAGATCAGCACTACTTTCATTTAGGACAAACCTGACATCATAAAAGTCTTTTAGTTAAATCCATAAACTGATATGACTATCAATTTAAGAGGAATAGTGATAACAAGATTTTCAAGACGACCACTGTTGTAGCCATATTGGATGTCTGAGAGGCACCATATTCATTTAAGACCTACTAGAACACTGGATGAATGTGGGTGTGAAGTTTCATGGCAATCCTCCAAGTAGTTTAGGATGGGTAGCAATATAAAAACAAAACTAGTGCTAATGGATGGATGGATGAATGGACAACAGACAATCCTGTATCATACTGAAAAAATTCTCTCAGCAACATTGTTTTCTTGGAGTTTTTTTTTATAAGGCCACAGAAATGGTGCTTCCTATTGCACTGGTTTTAAAAAAATTAGGGTAGTTGTTTTTTTTAAAAACCCTGGGGGAAAAATGTCCTAGGGTGGCCAAAAAAAATAGGGATGGTTGATGGACTGGAAACACATTTTTCTTGGCCTAAGAGGTGACTATGCTCTTTAACATACAATTAGTGACAGGATACATTTTTCCATACGTTTATATGTATTGATTCTTATTTGGTTGGTATATATATATATATATATATATATATATATTCAATGAAGCAGTAGAAAATGCACACCAACTTGTATCTTTTTTAACAGTGATTTTAGATTTCTTGTAGAATTAGCTATATAAAACGATCAATTTTTTTTTTTTTTTTAAAGAAGTTAAATATTTCAACAATTCACAAATGCTCAACCTGATTTAAACCATTGTGAGGCATACTAAGATCATGCACAAATGAAAATCTATTGTCACAAAAAAAAGCTGCATTATTTGGTCACAAGAGGTCAAGTTTAAGGTAAAATGAAAATTATATTTAGCACATTATCTTCTTTTCTGTCTCATGGTGTATCATCTATAAATGGTATAATGATGATGTTACACATTTGGAATCATGGCAGTATGGAGCATGTAGTAAAAACTGTACCCAAATTTCAGCTTAATATATCAACTGATGCAGACTTGAGAAAAAAAGGTGTTAAAACTGGCCTTTAACATTGCTGAGCCACTGCTAGCAGAAAACATATGCCCTTGTCTTGCGATGCACAGATAAATGTCCCTTCAAAGAACTAACACTCTACTGCTAGAAAACAATCTCCAGAAATTCAAGACCATTTTTTCTTTCAAACTCTTTTGTGCTAAAACCATCCATGAAATGTTTGAGCAATAATAATATTTCCAAAAATCTGCCACTGTGACATGCATATAAGATGTAAGGCTGGCATGATTTTCTCCCACTAGCCACTGTGACATGCATATTAGATGTAAGGCTGGCATGATTCTCTCCCACTAGCCACTGTGACATGCATATTAGATGTAAGGCTGGCCTGATTTTCTCATACTAGCCACTGTGATATGCATATTAGATGTAAGGCTGGCATGATTTTCTCCCACTAGCCACTGTGACATGCATATTAGATGCAAGGCTGACATGATTTTCTCCCTCTAGCCACTGTGACATGCATATTAGATGCAAGGCTGGCAATTTTCTCCCACTAGCTGGCATGATTTTCTCCCACTAGCCACTGTGACATGCTTATTAGATGTAAGGCTGGCATGATTTTCTCCCACTAGCCACTGTGACAAGCATATTAGATGTAAGGCTGGCATGATTTTCTCTCACTAGTCATTAGAAGTTTTTTGGTAGCAACAGCATAATTTTCAAGATGGTCATAATGGATGTCAAATAGCATCATTTTCATTTTTGTTCATCTAGACACCATAAAAAGTCTTTTGGTGAAATACCAGGTTGATAAAATTTCAGATTTAGGAGGAGTAGCTATAGCAAGATTTTCAAGAGGACTACAATGGGGACCTTTTCAGATCAGCACCCCTTTCCATTAAGACTAATTAGACACAAAAAGTCTTGTGGTTTGTTTTGGTTTTTTTCGATTTGACTCCATTTTTTCAGCACATTATAGACTACACAATGCAGCTAGTACATTTGGTGGAGAAATAACCCAGAAAATTCCAGGTAAGAACCAATGACCCTAAGGAAGCTACTGGCAAGCTTTCTCCCATACCCCCACATTAGGCAAGATGAGTCTCAAACCCATGCAGACAGAGGTGGTGAGATGTCATTGATCTCTAAAGGTGAGTATCTTAGACCTCTCTTCCACTCAGAAGTCTTCTTGTGAAAACCCCATACAGATATGACTTCTCATTCAAGAGGTGTAGTGGTACCAAGGTTTTAAAGATAGCTGTCATACTGGATGTTAGATTGGCGTCATTTTCATTCAGGACCAACCAGACATTAGAAATCTTTTAGTGAAAACCTCAAGTTGAAATTATAATCCATTCAGGAGGGGCAGGAATAATAAGATTTTCAAGATGGCTGATGTGGCAGCCATGTTGGATATCAGTGTGGCAACATTTCATTTAGGACTAATTAGATCATAATGTGTACAGTTTCATGGCAATTATCCAATTAGTTTAGGAGAAATGACAACTAACAGTAGGAGGGAAGATGGACAACAGGCCATCCCATAAACTCTTCAGGTCTGTGACCATCAGAACTATCAAGAGGATAAAAATCTATACTGATACTGATTGAAGGAACTCTTATATTTATGAACATTTCATATGGAATTCAATAGTTTTTAAATTCACTTGCAAAGTTTTGAAACACAAAGAAATCCATCTTACATTATCCCTTGTGTACTATTTCTCTGATCCCATAGCTATTATGCTTGAATTTCAACAATCCACATTTAAAAGGATTTAAAAAAATAAATAGCATACCACATGAGAACAATTCAACAAATGACCATATCTGTTTCTTGAAGTGCAAGGTTTACCTGTTGTTTCTAACAGTAACAGACCAAATTAACAAGACTAGGCTACACCTTTCAATAGACTGTGTGTACTTACAACACCAGACTTGCTCTGTTCCTGAGTTTTCTTTAATACTTTCAGCAGATAATCAGCTCGGGACTGAAGATGCTTTGCTTGTGGCTTCAAGTTTCCATCTGGCAAGATCTGTAACATGAAACTTACCTAGTTAACATAATTAAGTAGGGTAAATCGGACACTATCAAAAGTGAGAAACAGTGATCATTACTTTATCCTCTTTCATACCTGCTAACCAGTGAATGTAAAATCAGAATGCAGGCTTAGTAGACCCTGCTCCAGGGACAATGCCCTAGTGGTGGTAGGGCATTAAGGTGGAGCCTGAAGCCTCTCTGACCAAACTTGATTTGTAGCATTTTAAAGATGAAAAATGCCTCTTCTGGAAATACTTGGTATGATTCTCTTGATCCAGTTTGAACACAATTATAACATTTTTATTCAGTGCATACCCAAGTTTTTACTCGCAACTCCCAATAAAATAAATCATGCATAAAGATTCTGACAACAATAACAAAGTGTCTGCTCTAAGATACTGGTTCTGGTCGTACTAAAATTGTATTTCTTTGCAATTTTCAAGTCCAGAAATATTTTTCTGCGTGGTTTTACCGCAAGATCTACCACTGTAACTCGAAGCCCATATTAAATTGTAAATTTCATAAAAACATCAGAATCAGTGACCCCACTATAACACGATGGCTGGGGTCCATAGAACCTGACCATGTTATAATCAACCAAGTCAGTTAGCTTAAGAAAACGCATGTACCAAATATATGACAGGGTATGGGTGTGGCATGTGCCTGTAATAAAAGTGGGCACAAAATAATGCTTCAGTGGCACAGTTACCATCTTAAATCAATGAATACTAAATGAGGAATACACCTGTAATGATTACAGACTGCATATACAATATTTTACATTATTCAGAGAACCACATAAATGTGTATACTTTTTATATATACATGTCTAATATACAGCATGAATAGAGCGTACCAACACCATATATTCACCAGCGAATTTCATCATATGCAGTGAATCCACAATTCCATCCAAAATATGCACAGAGATTTAAACTATTTAATAATTTTGAAACAGATCATTGTCTGAATTCAATGGAAACAACAATTTAGCAAAATTACTTAGTGAATGATGAAGCACAGTTAGTAATTCCAAAGGTCAATATAGCCGTATCATTACCTCTACTGTGAGGGCAAAGTCCAGTAGCCCACGGGCCATACATTTCACACTGCTAAGTTTTCTCATCTGTGAAGGAATATCAGATCTATTCTACACTAACAACCATGCAGGGGGACTTATTGCATAGAAACTTGAAGCATAAACTTCTGATGAGAAAGAGAGACAGGCAGGCACATTAAATTAATAGACAAGAAATATTCACCTTGTCATGCAAGTTAAGCTCTGGGTCCATTTTTATTTGTTCCCAACTGCCCATTCCATACTCATAAATTCCTTTCAAGAGATTTGTGTCCTCCTCTATATCCCAGAGGCAGTCCCAGTGTACTGCCTTCACATGGCAGTCTAGCTGGAACCTGGGTGTAGACAAGTGCAGTTCAAGTGTAAATGAACATTGTTCAACTATAACAGGTAAATTTCTATTATTTCAAAAAATAAACACCTCTTTAGCACTAATTTTGGTTTTAGCCTAAAACACCCTTATGTTTGATACTTGGACTACTTTATTTATATTTAACTTGTGATATATGTGATATAAACATATGATGTCAAACCATAAAATGATAATGACCAAGGTTAAATGAATAAGTCTACAAATGTGCCAAAAATAATATCAAGTACACAATTTAAATTCTACACAAATTAAAATATTCTTTCAAACTCTTCCTTGAGGCAATGAATGCAAAAAAAAAGATCAATCACTATTCATCTCAGTGACATACACAGCCTAGTGAAAAACAATTTCCAATTCCATAATATTCAGTTTTATCCCAAAAAATCGGAAATTATGTATGTTTATATTCATGTAAATAAGCCTTACTTTTTCCTTTCATCTTTATCAGCAGGGATAGTGGCAACCAAGGGCTCAAGTTCTGCCTCTGCCTTTACAATAGACTGTGCATTTACCATCACGCTGGCAAGCTTGAAAGATGGGCCTCTATGAGTCTTCTTGCCTGAATAACATGGGATAATTATGAAAGATGGTCCTCTGTGAGTCTTCTTGCCTGAATTACATCTGATTATTATGAAAGATGCATCTTGATGAGTCTTCTTGCCTCAATAAAATGTGATTATTACGAAAGATGAGCCTTGATGAGTCTTCTTGCCTGAACAAAATGTGACTATTATAAAAGATGTGCCTTGATAAGTTTTCTTGCCTGAACATGGATTATGACAAATGGGCCTCTGCGAGTCTTCTTGCCTGAATAACATGGGACTATTATGAAAGATGCGCGCTGACAAGTCTTCTTGATTGAATAACATTGATTATAAAAGATGTGCCTTGACGAGTGTTCTTGCCTGAAAATAACATGAGATTATTATGAAAGATGTACCTTGATGAGTCTTCTTGCCCAAATGACATGGGATTATTATGAAAGATGTGCCTTGATGAGACTTCTTGCCTGAATAACATGGGACTATTATTAAAAGATCTGCCTCGACAAGTCTTCTTGCCCAAATAACATGGGATTATCCAACTGTAAAATGAATAGCTCCAGATCTGCCTTTGCATAATGCACTGGCAGATCTGGGTCTATCCTGTTGGTTATAGTATTTGCACGCTGCTCCTGTTCCTTTGTATCCCCCTACCAATTTTAAATAGGGTATAAAAAATGCACAAAACTTAGTCATTTCATTCATCAATTTAAATTTTCTAATGTGCTTGTTGCCTGTGGGTCATTAACACCATCAATTTATAACACATTTCAAACTAAATGGAAGCTTCCAATCTAAACAAGCAGACAACCGCTCCATGTCCTTTTCTGCTTTCTAGAACAGTCCATTTCAGTAAAAGCTGTGTTGCCTGCATCCAATATTTGCAAGGTCTATTTTTAACATTTCTTAAACAAAATGAACAATAAAAGGGAGGCAATCTTGTAGAGATGTGGTCAAAAAGATTTAACTACAAAATGTTCGGAATGTTTGAAATTATTAAAAAAAACCCACTGAACTACATCACATCTGTTACTTTAAAAGATAGACTTGCCCATGGAAATAATATGGCGACTGTACTAGTAAAGAAACTCCCAATCGATTTTGAAATGCCAACAAGCTGACAGTGTTTGGGTCCCCCTGGTGACAATCTGGTTGGAAATTAGAAATTGATGAATGAACTGACCAAGTTTTGTGCAGCTTTTTAATATCCTTGTTGTCTTTTGTTTTTTTTTTAGGTTGGTAAGGGGGACAAAAAAAATGGTATAGTTTGCAAATACTATAATTGTAATCTGTAGAACAAACAGACCCTTCTCTTCTGGCACCTTATGCAACCAGGGTCATTAAATCTTACTCATAACTGGAAGAGGAGAGGGTGTCATGAGCTCCTAAAATACCCTGTTCATTACATCTTAACGTGACACCACAATTTACAGTTCAATATTCTAATACCAGTCCATTTACCCTTTCTCTGTTCTATCAGTAGTCCAAAACAGTCTGTCCATAATTTTCAACAGCTGTCAGTAGTATAACTATGAAGCCAAAAGTTCAACAACTGAAAGAAAATGTTCATCCAGAAATACATTTATTGTCTTTAAAGACAATGACAAAGTACATGTGTTTCTTTTACCAAGAAAAGAAACGTTTCCTAAAACCAGTCTACCTTTTCTAACTATATTCTTAAATAGTTTACCTTCCCTGCAGCAAATTTGCTGCCTGGAAACATTTCCTTTAAATCTGTGTTTAATAAATCTGCTGTTTTCGACAGCAAGTTGAACTTAGCCAAAATCTCACTTATCATCAATTCAGCACAGACAACTACAGCACATATAATGTGTATTCCTCACTGACAGACAATATGCTTTAAAGAATGGGCACAGAGACTTATATGTGTCTTTAATTTTGGCCCATTCCTTTTGCACCCAAAATGTCATTTTATGTCACTTCTACCATCATGTGTGATAGAAAAATCCAATTCACACATCCACAGTGAATATAATGAACTTGTTTGACTGTTTTAAAAATGGCCAAATATCTGTATAAATCTTTAGAAACTTGTGGCTAGTACTTGACTTTTCCACTTCTTCCAATTTTCTTTTCTCATGATATTAGTCCCCCATTTTCAAAAACAACTGCCACCTGCTCCCTTCAATGCCTGCAGATGGTTTACACGGGAACCGTTGAATAAGCACTTCCTTGACAATGATCAAGTAATTTCTTTAAATAAAAGAAACTTTAAAAGTGGAACAAAATATTAAGACATAATTTTTTGCCAGTTCGGCTGTTTTCCGAAGTTGTGCCTAAATGATCAGTAGTTATTTTTGGGGCTTCATCTGTACAAAATATGGAGAATCTGTAGGGGCAAACAGGCCTGTAATACCCATCCATGTGATGATAACCACACACCCATCTTTCTGGTTAAAAACAGAATGTCCTTTACTCTCCACATGTCGTAGGCCCAACATGTGTCATAGGATGCAGCTGTAAAAACCATCTACAAAATGAAAATTACCATCATATATACCTGTAGTCTTTTTAACACTCAAATCAGTAGGTTTCATCAATTCAGAAACCGATCACATGTGCTTTCACAAGTTCAACCATATTGGGAGAGAGCATACATATCCAAACTGGACAGCTCACAACATAGACAAAGGATCTAACTTGGTATGTATATAAACATAAATGAAACAATTTGTGACCTAGTGAACACTTATAATGAGCTTTAGCATCATAAACTTACACAAATAATTAGGGTTTCTTTTAAGGGCAGTGTGGACACTACTTCAAATATGGTAGATTCTTTACAACTTTCAAGTATTGCATGCCCAAATTTTAGTTTTTAGTTTATGGGTTTATTTGAGATATCACAGTTGCTGACAACAAAAGGCTCTATGATTGGACTAAGCAAGTTATTGGAGTAATACCAAGTATCCAAGTGTTAGGTGGCCATGGAAAAAGGAAACGCAGTTACTAGAACAACATGCTTAATGGAGAAAATTGCATCTAGCTCATGTATATATATAACTTGAGCAACCTCTGCTTTAGTAAACACCTGTCCATTAAAATCAAAATCATCGTGCATGGATAGACTTTACTATATAAATGAACTGGCACGAGTGAACACCTGCTAAATGCAATCAATGACCATAATTTTTTTGCATAATGTGTTTCAACACTATGAATAAACCCATCAAAACCTATATATACACAACAGACCTTTATTTAGTCCCTTGTAACCACGATTGCAGAGTTGAGTCTTTGGGTGGAGTGCAATATTGTGATGAACTATTCCATCTTCAAAACATCAGCAATCATGGATGGTCAAAGGTTTGCATTACCTGTCGTAAAACCTACACAATGCTGTTAAAGTCTTACTGAGATATTCTCCCTCTGTTTTTACTGTAGCTCAATGGGTAGTGCTGTTCTCTGTGGGGTTACAATATGTAATCACTGGGATGAACAAGGTATTTGTCCTTAACATTCATACTTGCTTAGAAGTGGAGTCAAATTGCAAACAACAAAGATCCTGATCTGCCATAGCATAAAGTACCTGCAGAGCAGGGTCTCTGCTGTTTGATCTACTTATTACACCTAACAAACTGCACAAACCCAGATCTGCCAATGCACAGACCTGCCAACCCTCCAGACTCGCAATTAGTGAAAAGTGGGATAAAAATTAATGAATTTTGAATGCAATTAGTGAAAAATTATACCCTCACACTAACTCCATCCACTTCAATGGTCAGTACTCCATTATATGAAAATCCCAAAATACAACTAAAACATATTATTTACACTGATTACATGTACTACTTTATTTGCGGCCAAATTACTGATATGCACAAACTTCACACTAACTGTCATGATATGATGCTGTGGCAGTCTTGAACTTCCTCAATCAGGCTATGGTAAATTTGTTTTCAAAACAGTTCAGGCCTACTGGTTAATCTTGGTGACTGAAATTGTTGCAAATTTTCAGCACCTAAGGAGGCACTAAAGTTCGTCTTATTTTACCTCACAATAGGAATTAAATCTTTTACTGTCACTGTTGCTGATCTCCAACTGAGAAAGACAGGTTATGTTTAACAAGAAAGCTCACAAACAATGCTTCAGCAATGGTAGCATGCTGGACTTGAGTAGGTGGCTTAAAGTACTCCAAAACTGAAATCTGCTGTGGGTGCTACAGCAATGTGCTTTTGCACATTGTTCTGCCACATGACCACAGGGGCTCATATCGTTCCTTACAATTTATCTGTCATACATGTACTATATAATAACATTTATTACATGGTACATGTATGACAGGTAAATTGTAAGCAACAATACCAGCCCTTGAGCACATTCCCAACTGTAAAATTCGCGGCTCACTACTGTGCGAAAAGCATAATGTACATTGATGTCTGATGGCTGAATGCTAGGCCAAATTTTGGTCTACTCCAATCTATACTTCACTTTTTGTGAAATACAAATCTTTTTCCTTGGAGGTGAAACTATTTTAACTGCAGTGTAGCTTAATTATGAAATGGTATTAATCCAGAAAATGAAACACTGAACGGTGAACGATTAGTTGTGTTGGCTCATGCGTAGAAAACTGTGAACTCATGCAAATTACTATTATATGCCAAGCTTTCAATCTCAAAAATTCCAACACTCAAAAAAGCTGTCTTCAAGTAGTTTCCCAACCTCTATGTGCTTTTTGCTACCAATATGCTTCCTCACATCATCCCTATCACCATGCCCAATGCTAAAATTCGTGGCACAATGTGTGCAAAAAACATGATGTGTATTGGTATTTGATAGCTGAATGCAAAGCCAATTTTTGGTATATTCCAAAGTAAACTTCACTTTTTGCACATTTCTTTTTCCTTGGTGGTGAAGATGTTTCAAGATGCGATACCAAACGGTAATTCAAATCAGTGTTGATGGCGCATACGTGGAGAAAAATTCTGTTTAGGCCCTGGGTTCTCTCAAAAGCATTTGTAAAACTACTCTTATATATATAGATTAAAATACGCTAAAATGCTTGCTACTGGGCCAAGTGTATTGGCTATAGTTCTACTAATATCGCGATTAGCAGTACCAGACAGTTTCGACTAGCACTTAACAGGAAAATTTAAAATAACTGAGAATTAGGGAATTTGTGATTTTTTTGCATGCGGCGTGAATCCATTAAATGCTGTAAAAAGTCGGGAAATTCGTGTCAAAATCTTGAGGGTTGGCAGCTGTGAATACATTATGAGATGGCAGAGCTGGGTCTGTGCAGTTTGTAGTTGGACTTGACTTGTAAGCTAGTACATACAGTATCTCTTATTAGGTTATTCTCTTTGTCTGAAGGAGTTGTAGTTACAACGGTCTGTATTTTTTGTTGCTTTATCAATGTTGCTGTTATTAAACCCTGCACTTAAAGCTGAATGTGCCATGGTCAGAGATCCCATCTGTTTGCCTTAGTGCATCTGTTAATCCTTTTGATTCTTGAGTTGATTCATTTAGTGCATAAGATGTAGAAGGCTTGGGTTTTGGCTGTAAACAAATTTTTGAACTAGTGTTCTCATAGCTAATGTTATGATTTACAAACAAGACATGCACTTCTAATATACAGATAAAATATCTGACTGATATACTTTTATTTCTAAATAATTTGTTATTTTTTATATGAGAGCATGTATTATTTTAACAAGACTATGAAATGATGAGCAAAATGTATGTAAGGGTATTTCTCCTCTTTAAACCCAGCTGAATTTTTGTTTTGAAAACCTGCAGACTTGTTCCCAAAAATTCCTGGTTGCATGGAACCCCGTTCTTTCAAACAGGAAACAAAGCATCAATCTTACCATCAAAATGCGGATCCTCTGCCAATTTAGCTTGATATTCCTTCATGGCGTGCTCACAGTTGGAGCGAATAAGATCCACCACCCGCCTGAGATCCGACTCAGATTTTTCTTGAAGCTCAGCATCACATGCAATTGCATCCAATCTGTATTTATGGAAGACAAATATAACTGACATCTCGACTACATGTCATTTTCAGTTTCTAAAAACATCTGTACACAAGTCTCTGTCACTTTCAAGTGCAAACTGAACATTTTGTAAAACTGGCCAGTTTTGATAATGTAAAATTTGTATGAGTAAAATAATCATGTAGTCCAGATAATATTGTGCAATCATACACATGACTATTAATACTTTAGATCAAAAATACAAAACAACAAGCTCTAGCAGAGTGGCAGTTGTCAATAAACCAATCAAACAGTGTTCATGATCATACATATCAGTCCTGGTGGGGGGGCAGGGGGGAAAGAGAAAATGTAGAACACCTTTTTACTTTAACCCATCTGAGTTCTTTGTACTACCAATAAAAAGGGGATGAAGTGTTCATACACTTTCAAGGATGCAGAGAGGCCAGATTTTATCAAAAGGGGTGAGCTACCCACTGTCATCAAAATAAGGAAAGGGGGTGGGGTGGTGGCCATATTTCAATATTTACTTAACACTCAAATATCTTTCTCCTCTAGTTGTATAAGCATTAACCTGTTGATTGTTTTGGGGGTTAATCTGTTCCTCATCTGTGTATGAATATTGATCTGCTCTGAGACCCCACCCCCATTTAGGGTTTTCTAGGTAGACTGTATTTTAAACATGCATTTGTAAAACCTCCTTGATGAATACAAGGTTAAAACTACAACAAAATTCTTGTTCTATGGCCCAATATGCCAAACAGATTTAGTTTAACAGAGTTATCAAGATGTGTCAACAGTTGGTTACCTGAAAAAGACACTGAAAAAAAAGGACATGCTGCAACAAGTGTTACAAAACCTCTACCAGCAGTGTGACTTGTGAGTTAACAGTTGAATAAAAATTGCACACTGTACACTTTTGTATGTGTGACTCTGAAATGATCTGTGCTAGTTTCTGCACATCGTGTTTGCATATTTCGCATGATTTGTGCACCCTGGCTGTATCTCTGGGGATGAGACACAAAAAAAATGGAACATTTTGCAAGTTTTGTTTCAAATGAGCCAACACAAATTACATTTATTTAAAAGATCGAATTCAAGGTGACTGCCAGTTTTCAAAGATTTACATTCAAATTATTTGCATTCTTTTCATTAGATTCTTTTAATCCACAAAAATGAGGGTCACTGGAATCAAAACAAGTTCATATGAGCCAAAAAAACGTGTCTGATATTTTGAGGTAAATTTGTTTTTAGTATTTCAAGAGTAGGCAGACCATAAAACAAACCAAGCCTGGGTTACCTTTTTTCACATTATTTATTAACAGTGGAACTTAATTTATATTTCCTGTACAGTAAAACCTGATATGAGCAACTGCTGCTATGATCAGCCACGTCATTAGCAATCACAATTATACTGCATGATCTATTTTACTACATCAATATACTGCCATACCACCTGCCAAAATATGCTTCTTGGCACTGCGTGTGTGTGATTTGGATTTTTAATGTAGCTTTAACAATTTTTCAGTAATATCACTATGATGTCTAAAGTGTGGCAGTTTATAGTGATGTCTAGCACTGAGACATCATGCCGCAGACATGTAGCATGATGTCCCACCCAGTCACATTATCCTGACACCAGGCTGACCAGTTCTAACACTAACATCTTAATGCTGAGTGCCTAGCAAGGCAGCTGTTAGTACCATTTTTATAAGTCTTTGATATGACTCGGCCAGGGTTTGAACCCATGACCTCCTGCATTCAAGGCGGACGCTCTACCCACTAGGCCACTGGAGCGGTCATCATCTTGACACTGCAATAAATGAACAGATCACAAAAGCGGATATAAACACCAGTGACCTTTATTTATTTAATCCTTTGTAACCACAATTACTGAGCTGAAGTTTGCATGCAGAGTGGAGCCTGTTCTCAACATAGATGCACAAAAAAAATGAGGGAAAAAGTTCAGCCAGGTTATGTTTGAATAGTTTTATAAACCAAACTTGTGCACTTGTCAAACACCACCACTATAGTGTTATAGTCATTAAAATCCCATTATGATTAACTATTCCATTTTTAAAGGATCAGCAATCATGGATGGACATAGTTCAAAAGGTCTGTGTAGTTTATTTGCCTTGAAAACCTACAAAATGCTGATGTTGTAATAAGAAATCTTCTTACCCTGCTTTTACTGTAGTGTGATGGGCAATGTCTTAAGTCATTTGTATGAGGAGATACAATACACAATGACGGGGGTGAATGGGGCCTCTGTCGTTTGCTTTTGTTAAGTTCTTTGTTTTTTCAGGATTAATAAATTCTAACATTATTGTAAAGATTTGTATTCTTTTATACTTCTATTGACGTTACTGTTGTTAAACCCAGCATACAATGTGCCATGGTTTGAGATCTTATCATCTGTTCACCTTCACACATGTTAGATCCTTTTGCTTCCTGACTTGACCCCTTTCCTATTCATGTTGTGGATAACTTGGGTTTTGGATTTTGGCTGTGAATAAATTCTATCGAGTAAATGTTCTCCTAAGTAACTTTATAAATTATGGACAGGATAGCTATGTGCCAACTTACACTTAACTCTGCAAATGATACACCTTAATGCCATCTTATATGTAAATTTCAGATAAATGAATGAAAATTTGTATGATGACATATTTTTAGTAGTATATAAATCTTCATTAATGCATTTAATATTTTAACAAGAATGATGAATAATTAACATAATACATGTAAAGTAATTATAGGTATTTTTCCCTCTCAAATTTCAACCTTGAAAACTGGCCTTCCTTCAGAGACCTGTTATGAGCAACCACTTGAGCAACCAGTTTATGTTGGCAGAAGGAGTCATCTCTAATGACAAATTTTACTGTATCCTAAAGACCTACTGGCTTGTAACATACACATTCATGATGTTAAGTTTACAATGTTTTCTCTGTACAATTCATACCTTGTCATAGGGGCACCAAATTTTTTGAAGCTTTTGATGAATCTCCTTAACTCAGAGTCTGTAAATCCCTTAACATTGTCCTTATTGATCCTGGGTCTACCTCTCCTTCTGGGTTTCTCATCTCCACTATCTTCCTCACTAAATTCATCCTCATCATCTCCTTTTCCTTTCCGATGCTCCTTCTCTTCAGAATCATACTCTGCTTCAAGCTGTGCAATTAATCAATCAAAATTAATTAATGAATTAATAAACTAGTGTTGCATTTAGGTTTGCCTATGAGTGGATCAAACAGCTTATGATCATTCAGAAACTGGGCCATTCTATTGGTAACAGTAAATGGCAAGACATTCTTGCCAAAAATATAACAAAGCAATAGAAACTTCATATCCTTCTGATGGCACCAGTTTCATTTAATGAAAACCCCAAGTCACTATGACTATCCATTCTGAAGAAGCAGCCAGAACATGATTTTCAAGATAGCCATTCTAGTGGCCATACTGGATGTCAGGTGTGCACCTTTTTTTCTTTTCAAGATATGGTAAACAGCATTTTATTCAAAACCGCGTATTGATTAAACCATTCATTTAGGAGAAGTGTTTAAATTCTCAATAAGGCAGTTGTGGTGGCAATATTTGATGTCTTTGGTGCACTTTCAGTCAGGACCAACTAGAGATCATAGTAAGTCTTTTAGTGAAAAAGACCTGCAGACATGACTATCTGTTCTGGATGAGTAACAACAAAAAGATTTTCAGGGCATCTTCTGTGATGGCCATACTGAATGTCTGATCAGCATCATTTTCAATTAAGACCTACAAGACATCATATGACATCTTAATGAAAAAGCCATTTCAATATGATGGACCATCCATTCAGGATAGGTAGTGATTAAGAGAGTTTGAAGATGGCCACAATGGTGGCCATATTTTGGACATCACATCAGCACCATCTTCCTTTAAGGCCAAGTCATCATATGAAGTCTTTGTAGATACTATTGTATATTAATGAGAAGCAGCAATAACAAGATTTTCATGATGGCCTCTTTGGCAGCCATACCAGATGTCAGATTGGTACCATTTTCATTTAGGAACAACTAAAAGTCATATTAAGTCTTTAAGTGAAAACACCATGTGGATACAATCATACATTCAGAAAGTGTAGTGACAACAAGATTTTCAAGATGGCCACACTTGGATGACATGTAGGCATGGGTTTTATTTAAGACAAACCAGACTTCAAAAAAAACCTTTTATTGAGATTACCATTCATTTTGGATGAGTATATAGTAATAACATTTCCAAGATGTCCACTGTGGTGGACATACTAAATGTCAGACTGGCACAATTTTCATTTATAACCAACTGCACAAGAAATCTTTCAGTGAGAATCTCATTTCAATAGGACTATCCATTTTGGAGTAGTAAAAACAAGATTTTCAAGATGGCTGCCATACTGGCCCCAACCTGATCTTGTGGTGACTAATTATAAAGTTCCATGCCAATATTCCCAGATGGAGTAGCAGTAACAAAATTGTTTTAGCAGATGACAGATGATAGATGATGGCAGACAAGATGACATTGCTAAACTCTTCTAGGGTATGGTCAGCAGAGCTAAATACAAATGGCACATTAGGAATTAGGTTTTGCTAGACAATTTATGTCACAGATTGCCCATAAGATTGATATTTTGCATGACTGTCTTAACATGCTCTAATGCAAAAAAATTTTTTTTGTTTGCTTTCCCTCCCAAAAATATTAGTGACCTTGAAAACTATGATTGTGATACACGAGATGCCATGAAAAGAGAAGCACAAGTGTACCACAGTTCATTGCCCTACATTTAACATCTTTTATGGTGTGAAGCATAAATAAAAGAAACCTTAAAATATTGTGTTGTGACCTTCACCTTGAGGATTATACCTCAAATGTGCAATACAACATATTATTATGCCAAGTTTCATCCATTTATCTTAAACACCTGTCAAAATGTAAATGGGCAGATGTGACTGAAACCAAAATTACTTATCTTGAACTTGACATTGAAGATAGGACCCCCAATGTGGTATGCTACACACCTTCTAGAATGCCATATATACATGTCAAGCTTCATCCCTTATCTCAAACAGCCTTAAAGTTATACAGAAGGCAAGGTGTGATGGAAACAACACATAGACAGTAATGATGTATATTTAAGTTTCACTGTTCATCTCAGATTGCTTGAAAATTACAGATGGAATGTTAAGTGTGATGATGAAAACAAAAAACCAGCTGTAAGCTTTCATCGAAGACATGACTCTAACATGGCATACAACACACCTTCTCTTGACGAGCAAGTTTCATTCCCTAATCTCAAAAGGCTGTAAGGGAAAAGTGTGATTCAAGGTGCAAAAATACCGAGTTGTGATTTTGACCTTAAAGATATGATCTCCAATGTGGAATGTACAAGTACGCTAAGTTCCATACTTTACTCTCAGCTGGCTTAAAGCATTAGAGATTGGGAGTGAAAGCACAATGAAAAAGTGTTCCATCCCTTAATCCCAAACTGCTTTAAAAGCTGAAGAGCAGAAGTGACAGTGCAATGGAAAGGTTCAATAGAGCTGTGCCCTTGATCTTAAAGATAACTCCCAATGGGTACATCAAACACTTTCTCGTGATGAAGCACACGTATACCAAATTTCATCCCAATATCAAACAACTTTAGAGTTACAAAGCAGAAGGGAAAGTGATGGAAAACAAAACACGGATCAGTGACCCTGACCTTGATTATATACGACCCCCCTCAACATGGTATGTGATGTACCTTCTATAGATGACAAAGATACCAAATTTCATCTTGTAATCTCAAATGGCTTTATAATTAGAGTGCAGAAGGGAAAGTGATGGATGTACACAACTTGACTAGGTAACAAACAGACCATTTAAGAAGTACAATGTTGCTTTCACTGCCTTTGAACTGCTCTGAAGGGCAGAACAATATCTGGTAATTGGCAAGTTTGATTGGCAGGGTATGCCAGTTAGAAACTTGAGTAGTTGTGGAAAATGTGTTTACAAGGCAATGTCCCACTTTAAGGCATTAATATCGCAGTGTTCAAGGTTTTACTGCTATGAGTCTATCAACATACTAAGGCTGATCTTTATGTTCCAATAAAAGCAAAATGTTTTGGACTGGTGAACTTAATTACATTTAGGTTTTTTTCCTGTCACTTAAATTATATTCCTGTAGATACCAATATTACCTGCTGAATCGTTTTTCTGCTTCGAGGTGGAAGATGGAGCTCCATAAGTTCCTTTTGTTTTTCCTCCTCTTCAACTTTCTTTCTCTCTACCTCAGGAATGATCTGATCCCAGTCCTTACCTATTGGGATACAAAAATATATATAAAAAACTTTGACATACAGAACAAAAGTCCCTTGAAGGGACTGATACTGTACTGTCTGAAAAGAATTTTCAGATATTCAAGACAAGACCATTCCTTCCTTTCAAATGCAGTGTTGAAACTATCTCTGATATTCTTGTGCGACACCAGCAGACTCCTCATGCTGGTATTATCATCCATACAGGAGATTTTCAATATGTTTATTGTGGCAACCATATTTTAGATCGGATGGGCACTTGTTTCATTCAGGATTAACCAGCTATCATTTTTGTCTTTTCTGGTGAAAACCCCATCTTAATGTGACTCTTCATTTAGCAATAACAAGATTTTGTAGATGGCTGCCATGTGGCCATGCTGGACGTCAAATCAGTCCCATTTCATTTTGTACCAACTAGACATCGCAAGATAGCTGCTGTGGTGGCCATATGAGATGACAGATTACACCATTTTCATTTAGAACTAACTAGACATCATAACAAGTCTTTCATTGAAAACCCCATATTGGATATGAACATCCACTCAAGTGCAATAACAAGATTTTATGGTGACCATATTGGATATACGGGTGACAACATTTATATTCATGACCAACTAGATACCGTAGGAGTCTTCAGGTGAAAAAAACCCCATGCCGATGCAACTTTCCGTTCAGAAGGGGCAGAATAACAAGATTTTCAAGATGGCTGCTGCATAGCTGCCAACTCTAGAGCACAAAAATACTGACTGCTTATGACAAAAGTACTGATTTTCAGTAACAAATACTTATTTTTAAAACTTTAATGCGTATGTACCTATTTACAACATCTACACTGATCAGTAATGTAGGACAGTAACTTGAATTTTTTAATGCAGGAGTTGCACTCTTGCACCTTCTGAATGGGCACCCTGTTCCATTTGGGTGCCCATTCAGAAGATGCAAGAATGCAACACACACTCAGACACAGGCTGTTTATAGGAGCATTTTCCACAATCCCATGTTCGATGTGAATTTCTGTTCAGGATGAGAACAATATTTTCAGTATGGCTTCTATGGTGGCCATACTGAACATCAGAATGGCACCATTTTCATTTAGGACTAACTAGATATCTTAAGTCTTTCAGTGGAAAACCCATGCTAATGTGAACATCCATTCAGGACGACTAGCGACAAAGGTAGTTTCAAAATGGCTGCTATGGTAGCCATATTAGATGTCTGAGAAGCACCATTTTCATTTAGGAATAAACAAGCCCCTGGGATGAATGTGTTAAGTTTTAAGGTCATCCTCCAAGTAGTACAGGAAGAGTATTGACAACAAGCTATAATGGAAAACTGACTTTGGATGATTGTCAGAGGACAACAGGCAATCTTACAACTCTTCAGGTTTACGACTATTAGACTTAACAAACCATTTGACCATTTGTCTACAGGTTGGGCCATCACACTCATCTTATATTGATTGTAAAATTTCTGACCATCTATAGTTATCATTTTAAAAATCAAACACAATAAATCCTGAACAGCAAGGAATTAACATACTTGATTTATGCCTCTATGGTCACGAGTTCAATTCCTGATTCCAGGATAAAAGGCTACATGGACAGTAATCCAAGATCATCAGACTTTGCCAAGTTCTCAACAGACATAAAATATAAGCAAGTTTTTTTATTACCTATCTTCAAGAGTTATTAAGGAGAAATGCACAACAGTTTTTGTTGCTTTTAAAAAATAAATAAAAGGCAAAGTGGTCAGCAATCCAAGATCACTGACTTTACCGAGTTCTCACTTGTTATTCACTCAGCATTATGAAGAAAATGATTTTGACACAGAAAGATGGACAGAGGGAGGGAGAAGGAAAGAGAAAGAGTTTTATTATGCTTACAAAATCAACAATAAATAACGTAAAAATAATCTCACCAGAGTCCTCATTAACTTCATGTGTGTCCATCTCCTCATCCTCCAAGTTGTCAAAGCTGACAACTTTAAACTGTGACAGAAGCTCATCTCCCACACTTGATGCTCCCTCGAGGTCTCGTGTTTCAGCTCTCTGTAGAATCTCATCTATATCAACCTGTAATTATAAAGTCTGATCCTGGACTGTTTTCAAGGAATTCTATAAATCAAACTAAGCCATTTACTTCACATCTCCAATGCTACCTCTTCTTGTGGCAAATAAGCAACATAAAATTGCTTTAAGAACATTTGCACATGGCTTAAATATCTTCCATGATGCTTCCAGAATTTTTATTTATGGGTACAATTATGCACTAACACTCAAGAAAAACAACAAACAACAATAAATGCTTTTAAGAAACAATGATATGCACAAAATGAACTGTCCATGTATCAAATGTCACAACCCCATAATCCAAACCAGGAGCACGAGTGAGGGGCAGGAATGCAACTGAAAGTAAGGAAAGCATATGGTGATTACCAAGTTTCATGGCAATCCATGAAAAACATCAGGACCAGCATTGCTATTGAGATTGTGTCATGCACTGTTCCAAGATATAAAGGGCCATAAATGTAACAAAAACTGCAGAAACAAAGTCATAGGTTCATGTGTGCATCTTCAGCTGATAAGCTTGAGAATGGTAAAACTGATACAAGACCACCACATAAATAGGCAGAGGTCTTGGTCATAATACAACTTAACATATCTTGATGATATAAGGCTATTTACCAGTTCTGCTAAAAATCAGAAAAACTAAATCAATGAAGTGTTCACAAGCTCCTCCAATCAGATGCAAAGAGACCCAATTATTATCTGTAGATCTCACTCTTAATAAAATTCCTCGGATAGCTTGATGACATTTGCTTATATCCAAGTTCTGATAAATATCTGATCATAAATGGAGATGCTGAAGTATTGACAATCACAGCCAATCAAGTGCAAAATGCTAAGATTAATATGTATAACCAGTCACTGTGGATCATAGCAAAACTTGAGATTAAAGTCTATTTCTCAAGTTCAATCAAAACAGGATCAGAATTGTGGATTCCAGAGCAGCAACAACCTATTTAGATGCAAAATAACTTATTAATATGCATGAATTTCACTCATGATCAAACTCAGAGGCCTTGATAATCTAAGCCAATATTCCCAGTCTGATTAAAATCAGCTCAGAAATAATGTCTCCAGAGCGTCAATAAGCTTGGCAATCTGATGTGAGATCACCTCATTATATGTGTGCATCTTGTTCATTATCAAAATCAGAGATCTTAATGATACAAATCTATATTCCGAGTTTAATAAAAATCAAACAGAAATATGGGTCTCACAGTAGCCCCAAATTCTGCCAGTCAGAGGTATATCACCACTTTAATATGAATCTTGCTCATTATTGAACTTTTTGGAGACCCTGATTGTAAACACCACATTCAATGCCTTATCATTATTATAAGTATGGTCTCCATAGTTGTAACAAGCTCAGCTGATCGGATTCAAGATCACTTCATTATTATTTGTGGATCCTGCTTACTATCAAACATATCGGAGATCTTTAAATTCAAGTTTTTGCAAAGTCAAATCAAAACTTTAACCAAAGCATGTCCCCATTAAAAATCTGAACCACATAGCTGCATCCAAGTGTACCTGTGGGATTATTGAAACATATAAATAAAACCAAATGTGTCCAAATATAATTCAGAACCCCATGACCCCACCCATGTGTAGAACACAGGTCAGAAGTAATAGAGGGATCATGGTGTGATGATATACTCCAAACATGGAGTTGGCAAACAGGTCATGGAAATGAAAGTGGTGAACAAAAACTCGAACCAACTTTAACCCAGTACTGCACATGTTACAGGGGTCTTGTAATTTTTCCATCCTAATGGCCTGTAACTGACGGCTGTAAAATAAGATGTAGACATAAGTAAAGTTTCTTCAGATTATCTGCAGGGGTTAAATATTGACAGCCTTGATAGGGAAACAAGCCAAAGACCACAAAACCATTATGACAGACTTTGATCTTGACACTGGAGGTGGGTGGGTAGGTGAATTGGGGTTGGCTGGGTGGGAGAACAAGACACTGTCAAACAAAGATGCATAAAGGCCAAAGGTTTCACTAAAATATATTTACTAGTTCAAAAGTTCTCAGTACATGGGCAAAGGTAATTGCTTTATATTTTCCCTTGACCTAAAGACTGGGGGTATGTTCATCGTTTGTAACACCTGTCTAGTCATGATATATACTTGGTTAATGTTTCATTTCAGTATCTTAGTGGTTGAAAAATTATACTCTGGACAAAGATACAAGTTTATTATATCTTCTCTTGTTGTGACCTTTACCTTGAGACAGGGGTTATGGTACATTATTTAACCTGCAAAACTGCCATTCACTTTATCTCAAACATCAGGATAACACATTCTAAACCACGTAAGTAGGATTATAAAGTTGAGAAATATAGAGTGCACTGGAAAATTTAAATGCAATTTTGTTTTCAATCTTCTGAAAACTGATTATGCAGTTGGAAAATATCAACTACATGAAATTCAAATGATGCATTGCAAAATACAATTAAAAACAATACTTCAAATAACGTCTTCTCTTCTTTAGTATATTAAGAGTCCCTCAAATGGACTGATACTCTATGAGCTAAAAAGAATTTTCGGGAATTACAAATAGGACCATTTCTTCATTTTAATTACCAAGTGTTGAAATCATCTTTGACATTCTTCAGCAATAACAAGATCTTCAAATTAACTGCAATGGTGGACAAAGTGAATATCAGCTCGGCAGAATTTTAATTTAGGACAAAAGTTTTCAGGTGCAAACCCCCATGGCAATAATTTTCCGTTCAGAATTAGTAGCAATACCCTGATTCCAAGATGGCTGCTTTGGCGACTATACTGGACATCAGATCAACATTTTCATTCACAACCAACTCGTCCTCATAACTGGTCTTTAAGTGAAAATCCAATTTGATATTAACGTCCATTCAGTAAGAGTAGCAACATGATTTTAAAGATGGCGACTGTGGTAGCCATATTGGATGTCTGAGCAGCATCATTTTTAATCTAGGACAACGTGGAATGTGTGTGTGAAGTTTCATGAGAATCCTCCAAGGATAAGTAGTGATAACAAACTTGTGCAAATGTATAGACAAGCGATGACAGATGACAGACCATCCCAAAAGCTCTTTTGGTCTATAACCTTTAGTGATAAAAATTAAGATAAATTTGGATAAAATGTTTAAATAAAAACAAATCAGAAAAATATTGTTCTTACCTGTGGTTCTTCTTCATTGTCTTCATCTTTAAATAATTCTTCTGCACCAAACTTGAGTATAGCTGCCAACTCACTTTTATTGAATGGTGTAGAATTGCTGTAAAGAAAAGTATGAGTTACAAAAATGAGACCTTTTTTCGCTTATAAGATGCTAATATATTTGAAGATCAATGCAATTTTTTTATGTACTAGATTACCCCACTCGAAAGCAAAAAAAAAAAAAGAAGAGTCAAGGCAACTTTAATAAAGATAGAATCCTGTGGACACGGTAGGACTCCAATATTCACAAGTTTAAGCATTGATGAACATCATCTTATTTTGTTGCAAAACCACCAAAAAAATGAATTTATTAAACATAAGCTCTAGTTTATCCGTATGAACTGTTGCACCTTCATAATGAATCATTCCAAATATAAGCCAAATCAATTACAAGGTTTATGAAATATAAGCAAAGTTAAAAAAACTTGAACCAAAACCTTAACACACACCATCTTTCACAGTGATGGCTATCCCAAGGTCAAACAGATAAGCCAGCATGTTGCAGAATAAATTGTCCCAGTTTCATAATTGATTCATGCAAAGTATGAATAAAATTCATCAAGGAGTTTAGGAAATATATCCAAATTAAAAACTTAACCAAAACTGTATAAACTGTTTGATACTGCCAACACTGTAAACTGACTGATTGCTTTTCCAACAACATGAGCTTGACAGAAATCTGAAATTTATCATGTCCCCACAGCCCCAGTAATATATGACTAAACAATCAGCATGACTTTGACTTCTGACTTTTTAATCACTCCATTCCTCTGCCAATATGAACATATCTGAAAACTAAACAGGTATGAACACAAAGAAAGTGGGTAAGAATTTAGCCTAAAAATTCAATTCACCCTTTGACCCTGAATTTTGATGGTTGGCTCCATCATCCTGAAGGACGTACCATGTATAATGGTCACTGTGGTTAGAAGTCATCCCGAAGGACGCACCATGTATAATGGTCACTGTGGTTAGAAGTCATCCCGAAGGATGCACCATGTATAATGGTCACTGTAGTTAGAAGTCTAATACCTTTCCAAAAATACAAGAAGAGACTATGACCTTCACACCAGTAGACTGCCAAATCCAACAACTTCAACCACTGACCACTCTTCTGACATAAACAACAGTCCCTGTGACCTAGACCTTTAAGCTCATTGGTAATCAATCTTTAAGGATATTTGGTGCCCCCCTGCCCCACCATCTGTGGGCAAGGTCTAATAATGATCCCCTGATGAAAACAACTACTCTTAAAAACAAGATTTACAAAAAACAAACTTAAAAGATCATGCTGGCTAGCCGGACATTATAACATAAGTTCATTATTTTAATGTCTCCAAATTTTTAATTACAAGATTGTTATACCCCATTTCTTCAGTTTTGAAGATTTCATATCCAAAAAAACCCAAATGTGATATTCCATTCACTAAATAAGTGTCAAGACTTAGTGTGTTTTACAATGTTACTACTGAATTACCTGCTGCGCAATTTCATATATTGTAAATCTTAACATTTTAGTATGAAATTTCATTGCCTCTTTAATTTAAATGGATCAGTGACATAGTTTTCATGAATTCCTGATGGGCTAAACAAAATTTTATTTTTATAAAACTCAGCCTGATAAAATGCTATGATACTTCAACACAGACACAAAGCAGTCTGACTGTTTGTTCCAAAATAGAAAGGTATTATCAAAAAGAGGAACCATGAATCAGACCTTTCATTTGTAAAATCCACAAGACAATCTGTTTAGCTTAACATTTTCATGAAAATTAGTTCTTTCACTAAATACACTGAAATTCTGAAAATTGACAGGATTCATATTTAAAAACATGGCTTTATGACAATATATGTGACCGTGTGAAATCTTGTGTATACCTGGATGGCACACTGCCCTTGTTGAGGACAGTCCTGCCAGTGGTGTCCATCCTCTGAATGACCAGATGATCCAGCACCATCTTTCTCTTGGCCCTCTCCACAATTTCCTCTTCTACACTGTTCTTAGTCACTAAACGATACACACTCACCTGCAGAGTGAAAAATATATTAGCAACTATAAAAATCAGAGCATCCCCACAATGTTCCATAATTAGTAACTATAAAATCTGAGTATTGAGTATCACCACACAGGAATGTTCCATATTATTTTATGCTACAATATATCCATATTAGGGTCAGTACACATCGGGTCAAATGTTGTTCGTACATCATGATAATAAAAATCACTATAGTTTATTTGTGAACAACAGACTGCCAATAGTTTTCTGGATCTTCTATCCATCTGTTTTGACTGACAGAGTCACAAATAAATTTTCGTTTTTACCAAGTACAAATTTAAAAGACCCAACAAACAGTGATTTTTCAAAGCAAACAACAGAACCCCTCCAAATCCACAAAATTAGTTGCTCTAAGAAAATATCTTTTTTCACCACAACCTGACAGATATCCACAAATTTAAAGAGTTCATGGTAAGTAAAATGTAAGAGTGAAAACTGCCACAATACAACAATGTATTGATGAACTGGTGAATTAAAATATCCTTAGAATCAGCATCAGTTTCAGGAGTATAAAGTGTAAACGCAGATTGAGCAAACACATTACTACCATGCATTTGTAGGGAGAATTGAGTATACATAGTTGTCACCAAAGACTGAATGCAAGTTCTCTCTTTAACCAGTCAGGCACATGTAATACCAAACTAATGGATCCAGACCATCTAAATTGGACAGTAGGTGTGTTTCATATTTTGAGCCATTTGCAATACATTCTCAATTTCACATGATTAAGTCACACAGTTCTTACAAATTCTAAATACGAAAAACACCGGTGTCATTGTCACAGCACTATATTGAAAGGAAGAAATCTGCTTTTTATCCACTATCTAAATGCTTTACTTCCTGTCTCCAATTACATAAAGTCAAAACTTTCAAAAGATCTAAGACACTCACACACACCCCATGCATCTCCAAGACCTGGGGGCTTCCCAAAGCATCAAGGAGAAAGTGTAGTTGCTATCAGGAAGACTACAAAAGAATAAATGTTTCCAACTGATTTTGCTTCTCAGAAACTGGCCTCATGTACCTTAGCTAATGCAAACTGATTGGAAAGTGTAATCACTTACCTGGTTTTTCTGGCCTATTCTGTGGGCTCTTGCTTGAGCCTGCAGGTCATTCTGAGGATTCCAGTCGCTATCAAATATTATCACAGTATCAGCTGTGGCCAAGTTCACCCCCAGCCCACCAGCTCTTGTGGACAGCAAGAAGCAAAAATCCTGCAATGATCAACTAATGTTTAGTAATCTGTACCAGAGCAGCATTGTTCCCATGTTTCTGAACATCAGGGGATTACTGCTTATTCTCATACGACCACCACCTATTCCTCTATCCGTGATGTAAACTGAAGTCCAAAGTAAAGCCTATCGAATAACTCCATTAATCAAAACCTGACTTCATCATTTTTCCAAGCTGTTACTTGATCAGCGTCGGACAAAATGATGCATTTTACGAGTTTACTTGCACCATCACATTTAGTCCTTTGCGGATGAAAAAGAACAATTATTAAATAATAATGTGAACACATACCTATGTAACAACACCCACCCAAATACAAGAACAAAAGACCAAAGTAGCCTAATATCACTCAACTGAATGAATCTGCCCAACAACCAAATTCAGGGAGTCGGCCAAGAAATCTGGGTCATTATGTTTCTTGCTGAAATTTCTCCAGTGCAGTTGATTCCAAATTACGAAAACAAAAATGTTTCAAGCATTTCTTCATTCACATTTGACTGTACATTGGCAGCATTTGTACACTAGTGAAAGGCCCCCATGTCAGGATGCTTTACAGACCTGTCAACCTAAACAAGACTGTCTCATTAAGACAGTTGATGTTTTGCTGCAAGTTTGACCAGTTTTCAGTAAGGTGTAGCAAAATATCATATACTGCTATTGTAAAGTTGGAAAACATATTTGAAACGTGTGACACTAAACATTATGTTCAACTAAAAAGTTTATAAAGTACAAGTAGACCTTATTTACCACTAGTGCAGTTGCACAAAGTTCAGTTCCAAACCCTATGTAGCTCAATGGCTTGTTGCGATCTCTCAACCTGATGTAATGCTTGGAATTTTTTTTCCATTTTTACATGACAATGGCATTCATATCTCTCCCATGAAACATACTCATATCGACATGTGATGTCCAACAAACATAATTGTGTCCCTTTCTGCTTTTATTCAAAAGAATCTGAATATTGTTTTATTATTCTGTACTGATTATTAACACTTTTTAAAAAGGCTTATTTTCACTTTCGTCTTCAATACGCATTGCTTGCTGGATGCCATTTAAAATTTTTTTTTATATAAAATCAACATTCTGATCATGCAGATGCTTTACATGACAAAATATGTTCAGCCGGATGTACTACTGTAAAGTTAGTCTGGTTCCCTGACTAACTCCACTAAATCTAATATGAAACCCAGATCCAAATCAAACACGACAAGTCAATTATCCAGATTTTACCACAGCAATCATATTGACACAGTTTTTGCTTTTGCTCCAAAAGTCTCTATTTTATGGGTCACTTTCTTAAAGACTTACAGCAAAATCGAAGGGTTGGGAGGTCTGGTTATTTGCCATAGCTTATCCAAATTTTTTTTGCATGATTCTCTGAAATAAAGTTGTGTAAATGTATTTCTACTATTAGTAATGGCAGCCATATACAAGAATGTTCGGTGCAAAGTTTGGTTAAAATGATCGCAAAGCTTTTGAGAAAATGATGAAAACAGATTAAAAGAAGATGGACATGTTTTCATAATTTTGATATTGGTGGCTGTAACTGATTATGGATTGACAAAGTTTTACAAACCTGAAAGGCCTTTATGCCAGGTTGCTCTTTGCCAATTAGGGATGAAATTGGTCATGTGTTTTGTTTGAGAAAACATTAATAACAGCAATTGTAGATGGACACCAACTGGATGAAGCATGATAAATGAAGGGCCATACCATAAACTCACTTGATGTTAAAGTCTGGTGAGTTGACAAAAGAACATCAACAATTCTGCATATAAACAACTTATGAAATGACTTCTTGTCACATTATGTTATAAAAAATCTATTAAGCTAAAAATACTGAAAAAATTTAAGAAATCATCAATTTAGAGGCTAACAATTCATGAAACAAGAAGTTTTGATAATTAAAGGATAATCCTCAAATGAGTATCTGACCTTTAATTAGTCTAACAAGCCTTTTCCTAGTTAATGTGTTCATGGTACAGCATTCTGCAAATCATGTTACTACTCAAGGATATTTAAGTTGGTATAGATGCTCATAATTTTACAATGAAAAGGCCAATAAGCCGAATTACAACAAATCTTAATAACATGATAAAATTGTAACAGAAAAAAAAAACAAAAAAAAACTAAAAACTGGCATACATGTGACACAGAACTTTTGTAAAGGTTAATTGATTATGAAATTTTGGCAACTTGTTTACTGGAACTACCATATATTATTACCAAGTTCCTATTAGTGAGAATAAAGTATCCACAGTTTAATTGATTTAACAATCATCAAATTTCAACACCACAGTAAAATCAGTATAAAATCAGTATACATATGAGAAAAAAAATTATGCAATGTTTACACAGGCTCGTAAATTTTGGCTATTCAGGAGATAGAACACTTTTGCAATGTGTGGTTATTTGTTTACTGGTAATACCCATTAATTGTTATCCATCTGCTATCTGTGTAAATAAAATTTCTTGAATTTAATTGTGCCAAAAGAATTCTACACTCATGAAAATGTTGTGGTCCTTCAGACCTGGGATCCTTCAGCATTGAAATGGTCCAGGGCTTGCTTCCTAATATCTCCACGAATTGAGCCATCCAGTCTCTACAAATAACAAAACAATTAAAACAAGACTTTAACATATGTATATTATGAAGATTGTTTCTAACCTGAAAAAGTCTAACAAAAACCTTGATTTTGTATAAAGATGCTGATGTCATACTTTTTGGCAAGTAACCAAATTACAGTGAAACTCCACAAAAATACTATAGTCAGAGTCAATAAAGTGCCATTGTGCTATGCACTATATCATGCAATATCCATACAAGTCAGTTAACTGAGATTGTAACCCCTTAACTATACATAATGGGGGTGGGTGGTAAGGTAGAGTATGTGTACTCACATTCCAAACTCGTTATATCTTTAATAGTAATTTCATTGAAAATGTGCATAAAGCAGCAGAATTTCTAGAATTTTCTCTCCTAGATTCCATTTCAAATCCAAATATCTAATTTCATGGTAATACACTTGCAGTAACTTATCAAACACTGTATTTTTTGAAACATTCATATTTGCTGGTCATATCCAAAAAGTCTGATTTTTGACAGACAAATTAATGGGAGTTTCTGAAAAGAAGCTTGCATTTAGGTTTGTAAATTACTTTAACTGAAACTCATACAGCAGGTAAGGGTAATCAATCTTATAATGTACTTCACATGAACAATTAAACAGGTATGTATAACTGCTTGAACTGAGTTTGGTAGTAAACCATTCTATATCATGGATGAACAGTGATCTCCATAAAAACTGCTATGTAATGCTCTTAAAGAAATGAGGGAAAATAAATAATATAAACCTAATATGACCTGAGACTTATTTATAACTATGATTTTGAACTGCTGCAGAGAAAAAAACAAGCAGTATGTGTGATTATAACATCACATCCCTCCAACCCTACAATGTTTCTAGTCAGTGTTAGCATTACAAGTGTCATGTGTATATTGGAGTATCTGAAGTTGCTGTCTGCAGACTGACTAGAAAATGAAAGTGCAAGGTTTTGTTTTGAGTTTAATGCTATTTTTTCAGCAATTTATATATAGGCTATACTTGGCTGCTAGTATATACATGTTAATATGACCATCCATTCAGTGGGAGTAGTGATAAAAAGATTTTCAGTATGGCTGTTGTGGCAGCCATATTGAATGTCAGAGTGGACCATTTTCACGTACAGCCAACTAGTTATCACAAATGTTCTGGTGAAAATCCCATGCAGATAAAAGTTTCAGTTTAGGAGGACTAGCAATAAAAGAATTTTCAAGATCTGCATCATTTTCATATAGGACCTATTAGAAATCTGGTGAAAAGCCCATGTTGGGTGAAAAACCCATGTAGTGTGATAACTTCGTGTTGAGTGAAAAGATGATATTGGGTGATAACCCCATATTGATATGGCCATCCAGAAGCAGCAATAACAGGATTCATTTTTTAAGTCAGTTTCAGTGCTTTATTCACTTATTCACTTAGGACAAACAAGATGTCATAATAAGCGTTTGGGTGAAAATACACCATCAATGTGACATTGTTCAGAGAAATAAGCAGTAATAAGATTTTCTGAATGGTTACTCTATCGAGTTCAAAACAGCACCTTATAAGATCAACTAGACATCACAGGAAGTCTTCTGGACAAAAACCTACATCAATACAACTTTCTGTTCAAGAGTAACAATAATAAAATTTTCCAGATGGGTGCCATTGTGTCCGTATTGGACATCAGATCAAACATCATTTTCATTTAGGTCCAACTAGATGGCACAAGTCTTTCGTTGAAAACCACAAGTTGATATGACCATCCTATCAGGTTGAGCAGGAATAACAAGACTTTCAATATGGCTGCCATAGGGGACATACTGGTCAGACAGATCAGTAAGATGTTTATTTAGGACCAACTAGATATCATAATTATAAAAGTCTTTCAGTGAAAACCCCATGTTGGTATGACCAAACATTCAGGAAAAGTAGCGATAACAAGATTTTTCAAGATGGCCATTGTGGTGCCCACACTGGATATCCAATCTGCATCATTGTATGACATTACCAAGTCCATGGGATGAACATGTGAATAAAGGCAATCCTCAAAGTAGTTCAGGAAAAGTAGCATAACAAATTTGTGCTAATGGATAGACAGACATTGGACAACAGATGACTGATGAATGACAGGTAACTGTTTACTACGTACATGTCCAATATCACAACATGGACATACTCATAAACATTTTTTGAAAAATAAAGGATGAATCTAGATATACTTCTTGGTTATTATGTTATACAAATTCCAGTCCCCTGCTAAATGTTATAAGCATTACTTACTGTATATGGTGTTTATTAAAGCAAAGTTAAAAAAATTTAAATATATAAATTTGCACCTACCAAAAAATACTTTAGGAATATAAACCCTTCCAAGCAACCAAAAACATGAAGTACCGTAAGATAAAAAATAAAACCTAAATATATTAAAATTCTGTAAAGTGTGTATCAAATAGAATATAAAATATTGGGTCAAAATGTGTTATGTAAAGTCCAAGATTTTTGTCTCACATGGTGCCAGTCTACAGACTCGACAAAAATATGTTCCCTGTCATTGGACACTGGCAAGTTACGCCTTCTGGTTAAGGTTTACCCTTCATGAGGTCTGCACGAGTCATGTACGTTTGCCTATATGCAGTTGGCACAATACCATCTCTCCTTTATTTTATTTTATGTGGGATGCCACTTAAAAACGATGCAGTGTTTCTACCAGTTTCAAGAAGATGAGGGCTTACTGACCCCAAAAAGTGGATCAATGCAGTGATCATAATGGGTCAAAAATGAATTATCATGAACAAAGACCATTTTCTTGTTATTTGTAATGAAACAAAAGAAATATTCTAACAGCATGGTGAAGTTGAAGTTTACAAAATTATGCCCCTTCACACATCACAGTCAACAGTCTTTATGAAGTTTTCAGCTTTAGGTAATTTCTTGAAGGTGTGATAATGTTTTTCTTCTTTGATTTCAACATATTCGAATCCAATTCAACAGAAGTCGTTTTCTGTTGAACTCTGTCTTGGCTTTTGTAGGTTTTACCAGCTTATTTACTATGATCTCATCATTATTATGAGGTAAATAAAACTGTTAGCTGTTATTCCACATCTACCTCTTAGTGAAACATCACCACCTTTACAAATGATCAATGGTACTAAAAGGTCATATATAACATTATCAGAATCACATTTGACTACATTTTTCATTTTTGTAAAACATTTTGATAAAACAGAAATGGAAGTTACCTCAATACATCACTTTAATTTGTTTCACATTTTCACTGAGAATATTACAATTTGTTAGAATGCCAAACTTATTCTTAACCTCTTGTCCAAAAAATATTATGGGATATCAGACCTGCCAACCTAATAAGACCTTATCAGCAAGGCAGTTTATTTTTTTCAGTAAGTCAGACCAGTTTTCAGTATTTTCAAAATATCATGTACTGCTATTGTCAGGCTGGAAAATATATTTAAAAGTCCAGAATTGTAAAATTCAAGACTGAGGCAGCAACAGTAAACACTGTGTTCCACTAGAAGGTTTTTAAAGTTTACTTGAACCTTAATTACCACCAGCAGAATTTCACGATCTGCAGTTCCAAACCCTATGTAGCTCAGTTACATCTTGCTATCTCTCAACTTGATGTAATCCTTAAAAAATTTAAATTTCATGTGGGATGTGGCAAAGGTAATCATCTTTCAACACATGATGTCCACTGAACATAACTGTTGCATTTCCTGCTATTTTCCCCAATGATCTGAATATTCCCTTTTATTCTTTTGTACAACTTTTTAACAGGTGTATTGTCCCTTTTGTCCTGACCTGTTACATGTTAGATACCATTTAAAAAAAACCAACCCCAACCCCCCATCTTGATGATCATTCAGATGTTTGGCATCATAAAATATGTACAGTTTAAAGTATCTGAGGTACTTCTGTAAAGTTAGTTTGGTTCGCTGACCAACTCCAATGAAATCTAATATAAACCCTGGATCTGCATCAAACATGGGCAAGCCAGTATCTGGATTTTACTGCAATTGTATTTCTGTAATTTGTGCTTTTATTTCGTTAAGTCCACATTTCAATGGTCATTTTCGTAAGACTTGCAGCAAAATCATAAGGGTTGGTAGGTCAGGGAGTACACAAGCATACCTAGATGATCCAGACTTTCAACATTTATGGAATTGGGAGAATGACCTGGGTAAGGTAGGGGTGGTAGCACAAATACTTCAAATATAGAGATAGATGTGAGTGGAAAATATCACTTAACAATTAAGAAATTCGGACATTTAATGATTGGTTTGTATATTTATATCATGTTAAAGTTATCCTACCCCCACTTAAAATTTTTTGCAAAGTATGCAGAACATGCAGATTTGTATAATCAAGCTCCATTGAGAGATTAATTATATAGCATACATTTAGAGCCATTTTAAAATACTTCCGTTAAGTTTTGTAAGCCGCAGATACACTAGACCATTAATCACAATCAATCTAACAATCTTTCATGATCTGCTGAAGAATAGCAGATCACCTGATTACTGTGTAGATTTAGTTCATAGTTGTACTCATTCATAAAGATAAATAATAAGCTCAATAATATAAAGTATGCATTATCTATAAAGTATGCATGATCTATTTTGATCAATACTGATCAGAAATGAAGCCTCAGAGTTGTTGATCAGGTACTGGATCAAGAAACCTACCTTAAGCTAACTTGACCAGATAAAACGATTGATTTTAAACAGTAATGGTAAAGTGACTCACTTGATATGGAAAGTGTCTGTATTTCATGTATTCTCCAAGGATATCCAGCATCCGGACCATCTGAGAGAAGATCAACACTCTATGACCCGTGTCCCTCAGCCGACACAGTAACTTGTCTAGCAAGAGGAGCTTGCCACTCCCTCGGATTAAAGACTGAAATATGAACACAAGACCGACAATCTTAAAGATAGTCTATCATAATGATGCAAACCAATACAGCTATCACAAACAATATAAATTACAATCTTCAAGATAGTCTATCATAATGATGCAAACCAATACAGCTATCACAAACAATATAAATTCAAGACAAACAAAGAAGTAATTTTCTCTTTTCTAATCATTACACTTCTTATTAAATGCATCTTTAATTACAATGAATCTATCAAGAACTTGTGATTAGCTAAAATATAGCTCATAATTTTTATTTTAAAAAAAGCCCCACTAATGGTAACCGTAACAGTTTCAGAAGTGACCATTAGACAGAATTAAAGATGTCAATGCCAAGATATGGAAAAAGATTTATGTTTAATAAATGCAATGTTTTACATATACTTTCAGGAAGCCACAGTGGCTTGGTAATTAGCAAGCCAGACTTGAGACCAAAAGGGTGTGGGTTTGAATCCTACCAATGGCTCAGCCTGGGTTAGCTACTGTGGCATGTCCTGGGACAAGGCACTTTCCTCCAACTGCCCTGGCACTAAATAATGTACTTCTGCTGCTGTGCCATAAATCGGCAAAACAAACCAAATCAGCACATATTTCCAGCAATTGTTGTAGTTCATATTTGCCTGTCTGATCAACTGTCTTAGTTAAAATAAAATGTTAAAATGCCCTGTGCAACAGAAAAAAAGCTTCATGCCAACAAGCATGACAATCTCAGGAACTGCTTTAAAATCTCCATCCATTTTTCCTCACCTGAAACTTGTCCTGCTGATTTTCTTCCTCAGGAAAGCGGACCAGGTAAGCATGATTGCAGCACTTTTTCAGTTCCATCACAATATTTACAAAAGATGATACACTTCCTTTTATACCCTTGCTCAAGGCCCTGTAATTCTTCGTTAATATCCACCTAAATTAAAAAACAACAAACTAATTTCAGGAAATGATCTTCCCTGATCCGAGTGTAGTTTCTTGGAGGAACAGGCTAGGTGACAATAATGATGTATGAAAGAAGAAGAGAACACCGAAAATGGAATCCAATCGAGGTAAGTATTAAGCTGCATTTGTTTGGGTCAGCTGCAACAACTCTACTAAACGATATCAGAAGATCATAATCAAACTCTGGTGAAGTTTTACCAATACACAGCAGTGTGTAAATTTTTCTTGAAATCCATTAAAGGCTTTCTAAGAAAAAATACCATGGGGAGGATCACTTGTCCATTCTGGGGGTACTGCCTGCAACACCAACAGAAATTTCTTTCACTGTGTACCATTTCAGAAATAAAAATTCTGGCAACATCCACAACCACCACCAGAATTTTAATTAAAATTTTCTCATGACGAGATTTATTACTTTTCATCATGAGATATTAAAATTTATCGGTGGGAGAAAAATGATATCACCACAGTGGTGATACCACTTTTATTGCCACAGTGGCAATATCACTTTTGGAACTATTTTCTTGGACCTTGTGTACATTATTAAAGCCTGTATTTCCATATTTAAGCAGTTTTCATTCTCTTTTTCTTCTGCTTTCCCTCCACATCAGGATGAACAGATCTTAAAATGTTTCAACTATATACCCACGAAGGAAAATTTATGCAATCAATGAGGTGCCAGCATGAAATGCCTAAAAACAAACTCTAAACAGCAAAACACATATTTCAAGTATAAACATTTTACAATTAGTTTTCTACATCAATACTTCAAGCATAAACATTTTACAATTTATTTTCTACATCCATCATAGAAACTGCTAGTGATTTAACTTAGATAACCTGTTGCTATGTGTCCAAGAGGTTATTGGGAAGTGGAACATTTTTTGTTACTTTTACCTGACAGAAGACCAAAGTGCACCAAGATAATTGTTTTTATTGTTCTTAAACACCAGTATATATAGTTCTTAGATCGTTCCTCAGCACTGTTTCTGAATTGCTTGAATTAGCATGATTAATAAAAAACCCAAATGTCATGAATTGCTTGAATCAGCATGATTAATAAAAAAACCCAAATGTCATGAATTGCTTGAATTAGCATGATTAATAAAAAAAAACAAATGTCATGAATTGCTTGAATTAGCATGATTAATAAAAAACCCAAATCTCATGAATTGCTTGAATCAGCATGATTAATAAAAAAAACAAATGTCATGAATTGGTTGAATTAGCATGATTAGTAAAAAAACACAAATGTCATGAATTGCTTGAATCAGCATGATTAATAAAAAAACCCAAATCTCATGAATTGCTTGAATCAGCACGATTAATATAAAAAAAACAAATGTCATGAATTGCTTGAATCAGCATGATTAATAAAAAAACCCAAATGTCATGAATTGCTTGAATCAGCATGATTAATAAAAACCCCAAATGTCATGAATTGCTTGAATCAGCATGATAAAAAAAACCCCAACCCAAATGTCATGAATTGCTTGAATCAGCGTGATTAATAAAAAACAAATGTCATGAATTGTTTGACTCACATGATTAATAAAAAAAACCAAATGTCATAAGAAAAAACAACAAATGTCATGAGAGATACTCTTTGTCAGAAATAGAGACAGAGACATGAAGACAAACGTACTTGTAATATTGTTTTTGTATTGAGGACATTTCCACCCGAAGAATTTGTTCCACCTGCAAAAAAAAAAACAAAACAACACTCAATAACAGAAATTTCTTTTTAAAAGTAATTCTGTACAATGTGGCCTTGCTTACTCTAAATATTCTGGGTAAGTCAATTGGAACTTTTACTGCATAAATTTTGCTCAGCCTACAACAGCAGCTGATACTGAATCTGCTTAAAACGCAAATCCTCAAGTCAGACAACTATCCTGAAAGAGTGACCTGCCCCTCTGCAGTCACCAATCATAAAACACAAGCAGGTGCATGCCATTTTTAAACCTTGACAGTTTTCATCAAGAATGCAAAACTTGAAAATAAAATGGATAAGGCTTCCCTCGAATGTGGAGCAGCTTACTGATGAATAAAAGTACTGTTATTTAGCAGGCCACAAGTTTATTGATAAGGATCCTGATGGTACAATGGCTGAGCTTCTCTTTTTGGGAATCTGTGAATAAGGGCCTGATTCTTGTTACATGTACTTGCAGCAGTTTGGGTGAACATCAATCATCATCATTTTTCACCATGTTCTCTCTCTACAACTAAACTGCCAAACAAGTAAAAGGAGCTGTTCAACTGTTTATGCAAACAAGTCAATTTTGATCTATACTCTATTAGTAACATCACCATAAAAATTTAAATGTGTGTGTGTTTGGATTTTTAACGTAGCTTTAACAAATTTTCAGTCATATCGCTACAATGTCTGTAGTGTGACAGGATATAGTGATGTTTAGTGCTGCTGCATCATGCTGCAGACATGTGGCATCATGTCCCACCCAGTCACTTTATCCTTACACCAGGCCGACCAGTCCTTACACTAACCTCTTAATGCTGAGCACCAAGTGAGGCAGCTGCTAATACCATTTTTTACAAGTCTTTGATATGACTTGGCCAGGGTTTGGACCAGAGACCTCCTGCATCCAAGGTGGTCACTCTAACCACTAGGCCACCAGAATGGTCTAATGCTTTCATTAATTGTTTAAGCATATGATACAATTTATATTGCAATAATTTATGTGTCCAAGAAAAATTAATCATAGTACTGTACTGACGACAAAGTTAAGGTGGCAAAACATGTCATAAGTGTAAAATGTTTCAAGTTCTGACTAGACTCACTGCCAATTTCTACCCTCTAGACCAATTCCTGAAAGTGACACAGCAGCATTGCTATGCTGCATGGTTGCTTTTAGGATTCAGTAAATTGTGCAATAACCTGTCTTAAGTGGAAAAAAAACCAATGGGGACCAATCTGGTCAAAGTTGGGGCCTCACAACATGGAACAAAAATGTAACTAAAAATGGAAGCAAAAGAAGAATGTGTTATAATGTATCCCTTCTTTAAACTGATGTTCAGATATGAAAATGAAATCTGTTTACTCTTCTTTAGCTCATACAATATTTATTTTGATGCCTTTATCTTGTTGGGAAAACCATTTACAATCTAGTGATTGCATTTCTCTAATTCTACTGACTGCCATTTCTGTTCGTTGAAGAGTGATGGGACTAGAGGAATGCTCAAGTCAGCTAACTAGGGGTGCAATTTCTTTAATAAAATAGAATATGTCTAATCACATTCAGTGTGACGTGATTCGACACATTAGATGCATTAAAGGAACTTAATTAGTATTTCAACCAAATTCAGCATGCCACTACTCTTTAAGCAACTGCAATGGTGGTCCACAACAGCAACACTGTACAGGAACAGAAAGGGAAATTTTTTAATTTCTTGGAAACAAAGTGCATGTGATTTGTGAAAATCTGCACCCAATTCATTTTTCTGTGATTATGTCTGCACAGATTCAAACATTTTGTGCAGTGTCCAATTTCAGCAGGATTTTCACAATTGTGCATTCTAGATGCGAGTCTTCTGTTGTACATTTTTTTCTCTTTTCTTGGAATAAAGGTTGAGTGCAGGGTGGGCAGGGTCTACATACCTTGGCTGGTAAGGACTTTTCCACATCCTTTTTAACCCTCCGTAACAAATATGGTTCCAGCTCTTTGTGGAGACCAGAAAAACCTGTTTTATCAGCTGATGAATGCTTGACTTCAAAATCTGCCCAACTGTCAAACCTGTAATGGAAAGCTAGAATATATATCAAAAACTAGATAGCATAACAAATACTACAGGTTCCTATCAAACTGCAAAATGTTATATATTGGGGTTCATTTATCTAAACCATAAATGTTGAATTTACAGAATTCAGCAGATACCTTTAACCTCTCGTCACAATGCAGCTTATTTGACACAAAATACGTTCAGCATTTTCTTTTCTATTGTTTTTTTAAAAATTAAAACCACAAAGATTCAAACACTGTATAAACTGACACCTAGGTACTATTCAAGACTTACAAGGATTTCAATGTTTCATTCATTTATAAAGAAGCAAAGTTTCTATCTATTCAGCATTATCAAAAATAACATCCTACAATGAATGTCACTGCTGCAATGTCTGCATGAAGAACTTAACAAAAGTGTAATTTCAATTCATAATTATGAGATTACACTAAAAGTATTTCCGCCTGCTGGCTGAGAACGGTCTTCAAAATAACCATCAAAACCACCTAAATTTGGCATAAATCCTTGGCTGTTAATTTAGAAATGTAGACCACATTATGACTGTCAGTTCCAACACATTAGCAACACAGTCTGCGATTGACTTGTAAGAATAAAAAACCCACTCAGAGGCACTTGTATTTACTAATAATCCCACATTTGAAACTTGCAACAAGTTTTGCAACCAATATGCATGTAATGAAGCTTGAAAATGGCAGTCAATGCAGCATGTTTCCCAGTCAATGCAGCATGCTTCCCAGTCTTTACAGCACATTTTCAGGTGAAGCGAAATAAAGGGCATTACAAACCCACTTGCCCAATGTCTAGAACTAGCTCAAATTTGGTTTGGACAAGCTCCAGTTTGCAAATTATTAGCCCCTGGGCAAATATTTTTTTTTAAAGAGATGCCAAATTCATTTATATTGCTTTTGTTTTGCAAGATTTATACTCCATGATTTTGAAACAGTACATATGTATTCTTTATTTAGGGTGTATATTAAAGCTGGTACCACAAACAATTTAGTACTATAGTATTTCTGAACATACCGTGATAATACTATGGTATACCTCAATTATATTAGGAACCAACAATTTAATAATCTGGGCTTGGCCTTGACATGTGTGTTTCTAAATTTCAATGTCAATAGCTGAAAAATATATCCTGCTCTGGCATATTTTATCCAAGATATTAAAAAAAAAATTTATCTCAAGATAAAACAAAATAAATTATTTCAGCTTGAAAGAAAATTGCAGCCCCCCCCCATGGAAATTAAATGATCAGTAGGTTATAGCAGATGAATTTACTATGTTACAATTAACTGCTGCACAAGTTCTAGGCAAAAAGCTAAATTGGGTTGACTAAGCTTGTTTAATTATAGCTGTCACCCTGTAAGAGACATTGTGCTGACATTATGTATGTTGCTAAAAGTAGGAAGTGTTGACATTACATACTTCCATTCACCAGCTACACTATCACTATAACAGGCTGATAAACCATGAGTGGGATGTCAACAAATGGACAAGATATTTATGAGAGAGGGTCAGTAAAGATAAAACACTAACATATGACAAAATTTGTGCACTTGAGAAACTAAATAAAATTTAAACAGAAAACATCTGCTCTCCTAAAACTCTCAGGATGATTCTCAATCTTACAAAGGAATACATGAACTTAACATACTGACATATGCTGGAATTTTTTTTTTTTTAAAATTAAAAAATCTGAAATTTTTCAGAACATCTCATTTGGCCACCAGGCTGGCATACATGACACATGTCAAACATGTGATTCATGTAATTATATTTGTCATATTCAAACTTTAAAAAAACCCAAAATGTTTGAACTATTTTCTATGAAAAATGACAAAATGTTATTTGTTCATTAAATGCGTAACATGATTACTTGAGAATTTCTTTACATTCCATACTGAGAGAAACTACACAAGTACATGTACAGTGAAAAAGTAGTTATATGTACCACCACAAAAAAAATTACCATGGTACAGCAGTATACTGCACACCTCTAATATCTATCTATATATAAAATTCTTCTATTATATAAATGCCAGCAGTTTCTTTCACCTGCCAGTCTTTTCTGTCAATCCTTCATTTCACACAATAAAAGTGTCATTTCTGCTTTGTAGTTAATGTCAGTTTCACATCATCTCCCAATGGCATAATCATGTGACTATTTACTATTTAAAACAAGTTTTGTTAAAAAAGGGAATAAATAATTTATAACTTGTCAGTTGTCTTTTAATTATAATACAGGAATTTGCCAACAGTCAAGTCCAAACTAGAGATGGGCAGTTTCTGAGTATGTCTCCTGAATGTACTAACACCTGCTAACTCTAAAAATATAGTCGTCAAAGATTGTTATATAGCATGTCACAGATTTTCACTTTTATGTAACAATTAGCTGCCTAGACTTCTTTAGAAGTACAATCAATGTACTAAAAAATCTAGCACCCATGAGCGGTGGTTGTCAACTGTTTTTTAATGTAATAATTACTGGATTACTGAGTGGCAATAATTAAATGGATAAAAATAAGTGGTCTTGAATCATTCTCAACAGTCAGCTTACCAAAGAATGTTTTGATGCATGTCACTGATTTCAAGGTGACTCGGCAATAACTGTCAAGTAAATCAATAAAAATGAGTGTTCTCAATCATTCAGTTGTGAGCATAAATAAATAATTACAAAAGTCTAACTTTCAATGTTGATGATGTAACCAAAAAGCTGAGTCTGGATGATGAACTGAGCTTCAGATGTAAAAGCTGATAAAGGAATATTTTCTGATATAATACAATTAAAATTCTGGTTATGTTTCTTCCTTTCTTTTCAAAGTCTTTTTCCTAAACATCTCTCAAAAATGTTGCGAATTCCAAAACCCTTATCTTTCTATATGGTTTCTACAGTCACAGTTGTCTTTCAAGGAGCTTTCTTAACAAAACGTAGCTTTCATATTTGCTACTTCATTACTGAATAGTGAGATTAAAAAACCCTAAAAGACAAAACTCGTAGGTTATTAGGATGCCACTACAAAAGATGGATGCTACTCCATCTGGTTAATGTGCTGCATTGTGTCAATTCAATTACCTAATTCTATTTACTTATTATTTTTGAAAAACATGCCAAGACCAAAAAAAAATCAATTTCAAAAGGGACGTATTTTATTCAGTTTTAATGATGTGTATTCTCTCAGGTAAATTCAAGGAGCATGGGGACAAAAGTTCAAGGAATTTATTATATACAAATTTGAGGTCTTTAAAGGATACAGTCAAACTGTTAAAATTTTAATGAGTTTTCAAAGCAACACCACAAACTCAAGAAGGATGTATGAACAATACTCTATCCACCTGACTGTCTTTTCATACACATGTCTATCTTTGCTCTTCTAACTAAATATGCATCCTAACCTTACCTTTTTACCACATTTAAAATGTCTACACATACTGTTTACATTTATCTTTTTCATTAGCTTTAATTATCAGCATAATGTGCAAACTTGAAAAGAATTGAAGAAAACAAAAGTTCTTTATTCGTACAAAAGATAAAACACTATTACAAGAAAACATCCCATATTTTAAATTAGCTATTATTATGATAGTATGTCATCATATGTTTAGGCAAGCTAGTTTTACTAAAATTTGTAAAGCTTCCAGATTATTAAAAAATAAGCCAAACCTAAAGGGAACTTTATTCCTGCCCATGCAAACAAGGTTTGTTACTATCTGTAGTTCAAGAAAATTTCAACACTTCTAGCCTTAGAAAATAAAATTCAGTACAAGTGGCATACATTTTATTACATGTCAATATGACCAATTTCAGTTAGGGAAACTACACAATCTTAAATAGTGTGATTGGCACAATCGCAAGGCCTATCCTGATCTCTGAAAATATGAGCTTAAAGTTGGAACCAAGTAATTCCTTGTCAAAATGTCATACGAAAAAGGAGGCCAAGTTCAAACATTGCAAGACAAATGAGGCCTCACCAAAATGTTTCTGCAGAAGACATAACTTCAAGGATCTGATTTCAAATAAAGAACAAAAAATATATTTACTTGTCAGGCATGATGAAGTGCAGCAATGCCCACAATTCTCTGAGAGAGTTCTGTAAAGGAGTTCCAGTGATCAGGAGACGATGATTAGATTTGAATTCAAAGAGAGTTTTGTACAAGAGAGAGTCATCATTCTTCAGTCTGTGGGCCTCGTCTACTCCCAGCACAGACCAGCTCACACTGCCCAGAAAAGACTGGAAAAAAAAAACAGGAAGTACACACATTATATAAATATATTTATCAAGCCATTTTTAATGCTGAATACAGTAAAGTCCAACATTGCGATCAGCTCTGAAAAAAGAGCTATATGTCTGTCTGTTATGTACAAAGACAAAATTTATCCTCTGAAAGGAGTTTATCTCCCAATTAAAAAACTTTTTCCAAGTCTGATTGGTAGTTATAATTGGGAGGTTTTAACACTGTAGTAAATAAGTTACAATATATTCCTGACTGAAAAGTAAATTTAAAAAACAAAAAAGAAATATATGTATCCAGTGTCTCACAATGAGCAAGGGCTCGTGGGTTTCCCACAAGTTTTTGTCCTATGTCCCCCAGATTTTGACCACTAGCACACTTTTTCATTAAAAAAAAAATGCATACATCTCTTCTTTAGTGGATGTCCATCCATGTCTGTTGTATTTTCAAAGTTAAAGTCAACTAACAGCAAGGAAGAGTTACTTTATTTTGAAGTTTTAATAATTACAAGAGACTTAATAAAGCAAATAGTTCATTTGTCATTTAATTAAGATTTGCCAGTTTGGAAAGAATACTCATTCAGAAAACATAGGTATTTATTAAAATAAATATTGATTGATGATGACTGAACAGTTAAATGAGCAAGATTCAAAACGGAAAATTCAATGGCATAGCACATTTCACATTAATGAGATATTACAGCATGCTAATGCTTTCATGTGAGTGTGTGTTTTTGTGTATGTGATTTGGATTTTTAACGTCGCTTTAACAATTTTTCAGTCATATCGCTAAAATGTCTGCAGTGTGGCAGTTTATGTGATGTCTAGCACTGAGGCACACAGACATGTAGCATCATGTCCCATCCAGTCACTTTATCCTGACACCAGGCTGACCAGTCCTAACATTAACCTCTCAATGCTGAGCACCCAGTGAGGCAGCTGTTACTGCCATTTTTATAAAGTCTATGATATGACTCAGCTGGGGTTTGAACCTGCGACCTCCTGCATCCGAGGCGGATGCTCTAACCACTAGGCCACTTGTGCAGTCTAATGCTTTCATGCGTTACGTGAGCACATGATACATTTTATATTGCAATATTTTATGTGTCCAAGAAAAATTAATCATAATACAGTACTGACTACAAAGGTGAGGTGGAAAAAAACTGTTGAAGCAAAAAAGATAAATCTATTTTTATAGTACTAACAGTGCATTATGTACTATTATTTTCCTTTGTCAATTTAAAATGTTCTTTGACACCCAAATCTGAAGGGTGGAAGAGACAGTGTTCCTTGCGCTTGGAATTGTATATACAACACTGCATCACAAGTTCAAAGATGTCATTATAATTCTGATCTTAGTTTTATTTTAAATTGATAACCAAAGAAGTATTGTGATGATGATAACCAGGTTTTAAATTGTGAAAGCACCAAATCTGGGAATGACTTTTATCTTTTTCATTATCAAATACTTTCATGATAGATGATGTTAAAGGAAGGTATTGTAATTTTTGTCGCATTGTTTACATTCACAAGAAGTGGATAGGCTAGAGATTTCTGAATTAAAAAGAAACAATTCAGAGGCATGATAACAAATGACAGAATTAATGACATGTACTTCAATTTTGTACAACAACTTCAACCTGCTGAATTATATATCTAGAGCACATCTAAATGCAGATTACAAATTAAAGGTGTACTATGCCATCGTGATTCAACATATCCTTATTAGAACTTGTTCAAGAGCTTGTTGGTTTGTTGTTCTATGCCACAAAAACACAATACCATTTAATGCAGAGGTAATTCAGTGCCTTGCCCATGTACACACTGCAGTATCGGACCTGGGCTTATCCACTGTTGGGATTTGAACCTGTACCCTTTTAGTCATGAGTCTGGCATGCTAACCACTTTATTAGTTGTCTCTTACACCATGCAGGACATCACATCAGGCCCATTCATTATCACCAAGACAGCAGGGGGTTCATTCAAAGTATAAATGGAAATCTAACTGCAGGTCAGCAGATAAAATCATCTTGATAAATACTAAGCATGAATTCCATCCGTTAAGTATTATAATTTATTTGCCATGAAATTCCCATCTTTATAAATTGAAATAAAAATTTTCTTCATAATAACAAAATAATAAGGTAGCTATGGACATGTTGGAACACTGCATCATCTTCTATAATTGAAACAATCCCAAAATTCCAAACTCAAGATGTAATTCTAGTGAATACAAGCTAAAAAAACTTGTTAAGCAACTTACCTTGTCTTTCAGTAATATTTCATACGTTGTGATTATCACATTGAACTTCAACCTCTTGTTCCCTGGATGGCACCACTCATGTTCTCTGATCTAAAAGATAAGCATTGTATGCAACAAAAATGACCAGAAGTACATCTGTGCTAAAAAACATGTAGGGCCTCACTGCAAACCCACAAAATTCCAAGCCCACCCATCCCCATTGCCAAACAATTTGAAACATTTGCATAATGGTATGAAAATCTAATCAGGTCCCAAATTTGTTTACCTTGTAGGATTTTTCCTAAACAGTATTCACAAAGTAATATTAAAAAAAAAAAAAGAAAAACAAAAAAAAAGATGTGGCTCTTTTAAAAATATAAAAACTTGCTGAAATGGCCTAAAAATCTAATCATTTCATTTAAGTATGAATGCAAATATACCTATCACATTTCACTGTCAACCTCAAGTGGTGACTGTTTAACTGTGCTAACAAGGTTTTGTCAAAAGTCCAAAAATGTGTCAAGATAATAATAACGCTGTTCTAATCAGGTCATCTACTCATAACTGAAATCGAGTTTGTAAATTTCATGGCTCCAAGTCCTACATTTAATGTTTGTTTTTCTATCTTGCTAAAAATGTGCTAATGCAGCAGGGGATAACAAAACAGTCGGTATTATGGTTGATTTACTAAAACATTTCCGATGCATAAAAAAGCGCACCTTGCATTTTATTTAGATAGAAAGTCAAGAACATTAACACAGAACTTAAACCAAAAAAAAAAAAAAACCTTTAAAACTGACCTTAACCTAAGACAGACAAGGGTACATGTATATGGATATCAAAATGAACATTTACAAGCTAGGGGTTCTAAAAAGAAATACAGTAGAATTCTGAAAACTAAATGTGCCACAGGCTGACACATTTTCTTTGAGCTTTCAGGTTTTGATTTTAGGTGAGAGACATGACAAGACAAAACAAATCTTCATGTCACCGAGTATATACTGATTAACATTAGAGTTACTGAAGTCAGAGGCATGACAAGACAAAACAAATTATCTCCATGTCGCTGAGTATATACTGATTAACTTTAGAGTTACTGAGGTCAGAGGCATGACAAGACAAAACAAATTATCTCCATGTTGCCGAGTATATACTGATTAACATTAGAGTTACTGAGGTCAGTGGCATGACAAGACAAAACAAATCACCTCCGTGTCGCCGAGTATATACTGATTAATGTTAGAGTTATTGAGTTCAGAGGCATGACAAGACAAAACAAATCACCTCCATGTCGCCAAGTATATACTGATTAACGTTAGAGTTATTGAGGTCAGAGACATGACAAGACAAAACAAATCACCTCCATGTCACTGAGTATATACTGTTTAACATTAGAGTTACTGAGGTCAGAGGCATGACAAGGCAAAACAAATCACCTCCATGTCGCCAGGTATATACTGATTAACATTAGAGGTACCGAGGTCAGAGGCATGATAAGGCAAAAAGATCATCTCCATGTCGCCAAGTATATACTGATTAACGTTAGAGTTACTTAGGTCAGAGGCATGATAAGGCATAACAATCTGTTCACATGTTGTTGAGTATTTAAATGATAAATATCGATACATGAAAATCCCCCAAGAGGTGTAAGAGTAATTATTGCTATTATAAGTGGAAAAAAGTTTGGCATAAAAAGTGTAATCTAAGCATTACATGCCAGAATTACAGCACATATAATAACGATACATCTATTTTTGCTACTAACCTGGTTCTTCAGCTGGGCAAAATTCTTGTCACAAAGGGCAAGATCCATGTGGATTAGACCCAGAATACAAACACAAAATATACTGAAAAATTATTTATATTCAGCAATCACTTCAACTAGTCTACATGTGTAACTTTCACTGAATGATCGTGAACTGGAATTCTGCAATGAGCATGATCATGTGCGCAGAGTGCTGTATTATATTAGTCTTCTTTAAACGTTTGTAAAGCGGTGTTGATTTGTGCTTTTTGATCCGACATGTTTTCAAGTTTAAAAAAATCCATCTGCTCTGAAATTTTCCTTTACATCTGGTGCCATTTTGTTTAAAAGTACATACTGGTCTGCTACCTAACTAGCTTATCAATGTAATGAATCTGTGAGGAAAAGGTCATACGTGGAAAAAACCCATCTGTTTTCTTGGAAATGGGTCATATACAGTTGCTATAGCAAATAAGGAAAGTACTCTCGTGCTATATTTACTCAGCAGTCATCTTTTTAAGAAAATTTTCAAATTTATATGAGTGGAATTAAAGAGATTATCATAAAAATGATAAAAACTACTTGCATTACATTATTTTATTTTTCATGTACCAAAAAGGTGTAATCCATATACTAGTAAGCATAAAACGTAATTTGGAAGAAAAAAGCATAATGATTATGCCAAAAGGGTAATGGCTGGCATGTATGAATATCTGAGTCACTGAGGTTGGAGGAATGATAAAGCTGAACAAATCATTTGCATGTTACTGAGTATTTTAATGATTAATGTTCCAGTTATCGAGGTTTCATTGCATATGCTTTCATGCCCAACAATTTTTAAAGGACACATGTAAAAAAACTGGATTAGTATTAACTGACCCCAATATAAAATGACATGCAATCCACCGCAACCACTTCAAACTAGATGACTGTTGTTATGTCAGCCATTAAGAACTTTTCATGTAATTGCATTTCATATTAATATAATTTACAATGGTCAAGCTATAAACTCCAAAATATTTTACCCTAACCCTTCCATGTCACACACATCAACATCACAGACATGTAATACAGTATATTATATAAAGAAAGATTGTGACATACCATATTTCTACTGTTGATATCTCCCAGGTATATCACAACATTCATCTCGGGTGCCCATATGCGGAATTCCCGCTGCCAGGCCACAACAGTTGAAAGTGGAACAACCAACAGGAAGGGGCCGTAAAGTTGATATGTATTGTATAATATGGACAGGAAGCCAATGGTCTGAATGGTCTTCCCTAATCCCATTTCATCTGCCAGTATGGAACTGTTCTCTCTAAAAATGCAACAATTGAAATAGAACACTCAACAAGTTATCAACAATTATTTTAAAAGCTGTAAATTACGATTTCTGAAATCATCATAACTGATAAAATCTTACACAACACTTATTACTGCCCAAAATGCAGGAGTAAAATCCAGTGAAAAAGCCATTTTACTATCCTCACCCTTACGATAAGGGCATTCACAATTCTCAATTGAACATAATTCTTAACAGATATAGGCTCAACAGCTAGAGTCTACAAACTTTGAAATCCTTAACTCATTTAGGACCAACAGACATGGATCGTGCTTACCATTAGAGAAAGATGCAGGCATCTAAATGTTAGAAATGAAAATATTCTGCATCACTGAAAGCTTTTTAACAATTCTTTATGCAATTTGTTTCCAATTTATCAGCATAAAATACACAAACACATTGCTTATCTGGAACTCTGATGTGAGAAGTTGTCTTCCTAATGAACCGTATGACATATCAAAGGACTTTCAAAAACTTTAATTTAAAAAATGTTTTAAAATCTTCACAGAAAATCTCTTAACTTTCTTGACAAAAATCGCAATCTGGATGCATTAAAAGTGATACCTTTTTCACTTCAGCTCCTAATACATGCAAGACAAAATGGAACTGAGCCGTGCCAAGCGTACAGGTCCAGTCACGTTTTAAATGTTGTGTGAGCCAGGTGATGACATGAAAGTTGACATCATGATTTTCATTGTTGGTTGATTGATTGATTTTCATTGTTGGTTGATTGATTGGTATGGGTTCAGTTCTATTTTTCAGCACGTGATGGGTTACACATGGCAGCCAGTATATTTGGTGGAGGAAGAACTCATGAATACCTCAGGAGGAACCACTGACCCATGGAAAGCTACTGACAAGTTTTCTCACATACGCGCATTTGCCAAGCCTGTCTCGAACCCATGCAGACAGAGGTAAGAGGTCCATGATCTTTAAAGGCAAATGCCTTTGACCAATCCCAATTTTAATGGCAAGAAAATGTTTGGAAAACAAAATAATAATGAAAACATGCCATGGAATCAATGAAAATGGATTGAAAAATGACCCAAAATACCCAAACAGTTTGAAAAGTATATTATACTGAAAACAAATTTGTTTAAATATATTTATTGACAAGGACATTTATGCTTGTGCTGGCTGGTACCTGAAGAAGAAACTGGTGACCAAAAAATGGATTAAAGGTTGTGAAACCATAACCTGGAAATCCTGCTATGAGGCAACTCCTGCACAAAACACTTTCAAAAGCGTGAGCAGAAAATTTCAGCTCAAAATCTTTTTTTGTCAGTGACACAGTCAGAAAACCTTCATATATTACAATCTATTAAGTACAGGCTTCACAAAAAATGCATACTTACTTAGCCCAAGAGTGCATCAGCCAGTTTACCCCATCCAATTGATAGTCTCTTAGCTGAAGATAGTCGGGACCCCCAATATATTTTGGCTGGTTCTTCAGAGGTGCAAACTTTGGACGGACTTTTAACACCTGCAGGTGGTAACAATGAAAGTTTATTACTTTTACTGAACAAAGTAGATTTCCAAATGTTTGTTGTCACACTTGCCTGGTACATGAATTTAAATTTAGAGCCAAGATTCTCATCCTCTGGCGATACCTTTCAGTTACTGGTTGTCTCTGTCATGGTTTCCTTCAGTGGACACAATATCTATTAAGAACTTCAAAAACAAAAACAATCTTTTTTCTTTCCTTTTGGAGAAATTGTTATATCAAATCTACTAAGATCTAAAGCAATAGTCTAAAAAGCAAAAACACTAAGCAAAACGTATTCAGAAAACAGGAAAGCACTGCCACATTGACCTAAATTGTCAAACTTGAATGGATGGTTGGACAGACAGGCAGATAGATGGAACACACACACACACACGCACTATTCCACAAAAGAGATTCAGAATGCAATTTATGAGTTCATATTATTATTCAAGCCCAAATTTTTTTACAAATGTAATTTTATTAAAGTTTTAAAATCCAATTACTCTTTGAAACATTACCTTTGAAAGCTTTGTAGGTATTCTTTGGGACTTGTTCCGCGCATGATACTCATCAATAACTGACTGGAACTTTTTACAGATTAGCTCCCCATCTTCCCAGGTGCAATCGAAGTATGGCAGCCCCATCCACTTACAGAAGTAGTCGGGGTAACCATTCTGCTCATTGGGTGTTTTAAAACCATTGTGTGCTGAAATTACAAGGTCATGCTGAAGAAACTGAGCAATTTCTAACAGTGGACAATTGAATAATCAATCCATCCATCCACCAAGCAATAATGCAATCAATCATTAACTGAACAGCCTGCCTACATAACCACTAAAATCTAAGATTCTGCCCTGTCATAACTAGCAACATTTTCCCATTAAAGTTAAAAAGCATGTTCTTCCTATAGTAAATACAGATTATAAAAAGAGCATCTACTGGAAATAAATACCAAGATATTATAATTATCTCCCATTGTCAGCATTAGGTGGCTACTATATACTGGATGTTCAAGGTTTTACTCGATACAGCTAACATCATATTGCTATACCACCCAAAATCCACTGGATATTCCTGGAAATGTCCATCTGCCTGTGCAGTTTGTGTTGTTTCATGCATTATCTTTGCTTCAAATATTTGTAACTTTTTATTTTGTTGCTGAATGCACTGATAAAGGTCTTGAAAAATTAATAAAAGATAAATTCCTCACTAGTATTTTAGCCAATGCCTGATTTGGAGGAATAAAATATATTATTAGGATTCCCTCATTCGGCAGGGATTTTTCCTGCCAATTTGAAAATAGAGTCATAGTCCCAGGAATTGCATGTAAAACTGCTCGATTGGGAAATTAAACAATAGTCATTTCTGACTGATGGAAAAATACAAAACATCAGTACATTTAGCTGATTGGGTTATCTTATCTAAAAACATTTGTACATTATTAATTTCAAGTCCTGTTACAGCTCAAAAAAAATATTAACATTTAGCAGAAAAATTGCAAACTTTTTCATTCTTAGGAAAAATGTTGTTTCATCTTGGAAATACTGGTGAAATAAATGAAAATTACAAAGCAATGAGAAAACGTGTTCATGTGAAGAAATTAGGTATGTATATTCATAATCACCACCAACACAACCACTACCAATACTATTAGTGCCATGACCACTACGTCATCAGACCTAATATCAACATTAATATGATTTTGGATCACGTTTTTAATGTAGCTTTAACAATTTTTCAGTCATATCGCTGTGATGTCTGCAGTGTGGCAGTTTATAGCGATGTCAAGCACTGGGGCATCATGCCACAGATATGTAGCATGATGTTCCACCTAGTCCTATTATCCTGACACCAGGCTGACCAGTCCTAACACCAACCTCTTAATGCTGAGCACCAAGTGAGGCAGCTGTTAGTACCACTTTTTTAAGTCTTTGGTATGACTCGGCCGGGGATTGAACCCATGACCTCCCGCATCCGAGGCAGATGCTCTAACCACCAGGTCACAGGAGCGGTCACATCCATTTTGCAAATCCACAATGTGTAGTACCTGAAGTCATATAACATTCACAGATCACTGGGTATATATTTAGCCAAATCAACTGTGTGCCTTTACCATTGTTCGTTTCATCAGTAAGGTTGATATAAGGGTGAGATCACAATGACGGCGTGATTTGGATTTTTTTAACATAGCTTTAACATTTTTTTAGTCATATCACTATGATGTCTGCTATGTGGCAGTTGATAGTGATGTCTAGCACTGGGGCATCAAGCTGCAGACATACTGAATCATGTCCCACCCAGTCACATTATCCTTACACCAGGCCAACCAGTCCTAACACTAACCTCTTAATGCTAAGTGCCTAGTGAGGCAGCTATTAGTACCAATTTTTAAGTCTTTGGTATGACTTGGCCTAGGTTCTAAACTGCGACCTACAGCATCCGAGGCGGACGCTCTAACCACAAGGCCAATGAAGCAGTGAGATTGCAATGGATTGGATGCTCTAAGTCTTACACACAGGCTTTATTGCATCTGCAGCACACAGATAAGAAAGTCTATTAACTTCTTGGATGTTTTCATTGCCAAATATCAATTCATGAATGAAGCAATAAAAGTGCAGCAAAATTACAAGACTTCTACAGGATATTTTTCACCTGCAACTTGTGAAAATGGATACTATATGGCATTGGGAATTAGATGAATTTTGGCCTTAAAATATGCCTGTTTGAGACTGGTACTCTGCTGAATTGATAATTTGTGCTCTCATCCTTAAAAGTGATCAGGCCCTAATAAACATTTAAAATTTTTTTTTTTTAAAGACCCCAATGAATGCTAAAGAGGCGTTGTCCTCTGTCCATATTTTTACTTTTGGCATTTAGGTCACTATGGGAGGGCAAATTTATACCATGAACACTTTTTGACTCGGAGTTGTTAGAAGAAAGATGTTCAAAGGAACACAGCTCAACAGCCTTTTAGTGCACCTACCAATGATTCGCTCCACAGTACTGTACTGCTCACACAGTTCCTGAGTCAGTTCTTGCTGACAGTCAAAATACTCTATGTCTTCTGGGGATGCCTGCTTCTTCCTGCAATAATCAAAGTATTAAGAGTACTAATGGCTTTAAAGACTGAAGTGATATTAATTTACATAAGATCAGATTGATGAACACACAATTTCAGACATATTGCATTTCAAGGACCTTTTTATTATTGTAATCATGCTTTCAATAGTTCTCTTAATTTGTTTCTTTATTAATCACTAGAGAATTTAAATAAACATTTGAAATTATTGTCATTTCCATTTAAAAACATTCTCCACAATTGTTTCATGTATTATCCACCAGTGGAACAATATCCATGGGATATTACTATTATCAGGGCTAATCATTTACCAAAATCTGAGCTGGCTATACTCTGTTACTAATTTTAGCAAGACAAGTTTGTTACTACTGACAGCAACATCAACTAAATTTGGTAAAAGAATATGTAATGAGCATGCAGTGAATCAAATTCCCAACCCCCCAAGCCAAAAAGCAAAATCTTAAAATTAAAATGGATAATCACTGGAAAGAATATACACTGTTAACATTGATGGCTACAACAAATAGCCCTTACCATTTATGGAGGAAAAAGAATTCAGTTCACATTTAACTATTTTTTGTAGGAATTTTTGTTCATAATGCACAAAAGGACAGCAAATAATAGCTATGCACAAAATTCATAAGATTTTTAAATGGTGTTTTTTGTTTTTCACTACTGAGAACTCTGTCTCTACAAAGATAGTTCTGGATAAACAAATTGATATGCATTGTAAATAAAATTTAAGTTTATAACCTTCACATTCTTTCAATACAGTAACCATGGTGGCATGGTACTGTTACAGCCAGCTCCCTCTCTTAACAAAAGCAGATGTTTTAACAAATGATATTTTTCCAATAATGCTTACCATATCACATTATATAAAGATAGCTTTCTCTGCTACCTCTTAATCCAACTGCTTCCTGTCTACATGGTATGTAGACAAAAGGGAAGCAACTCTTACAGGTTAACTTCCCTGCCTACCTGCTAGGTGGTTTTCTTATAACCGGATGTAACCAGTTTTTCCTTGAGCAAAACCATAAAGTATGCTCATATTGTGGGGAAGGGTAGGAGGGAGTATCTGTAATTTATCAGATAATTATTATCGGAGAACCATAATTTATTAATAAATTTGGAGAAACATAATTTATTAATAAATTTGGAGAAATCCATCAAATACATTACCTTTCAGTGCTCAAAGAAAAATCTTTTTAGACACAGGCCTAGGGATGGTGACTTAAAAAAAAAAATCACAAGCCCTGATCGAAATTCCACAATCCCTGACTCCAATTTCCATATGCCCAATATTTTCCTTTTTTAATATTATTTGTCACACAATGTTGCAATAGTATATAATATAAATTCAACAGGGTTCAACAGGGAGTTTGAAGGTAATGCAAGTGTCGTAAGTGTTCATCCCTACACTCTCTAGAGATTAGATGGTCCTGATATTCAAACTTCTCTGCTTGATTCTCTGAGTGAATCCTGGTCAGAATCAAGTTGATATATGTCAGTATGTTTTGCAATGTGTCTAAAGAAATAAGTAGCCCCTCCATTTTCTTTATTTTTCCTGGCATGCTTCACAAAGTAAAACTTCGTCGACCAGGAGTTCTCAACTTAATTTTTGTTGGGCTTTGCCGACAACTAATTGCTTCCTAAATTGGTCTAAAAAATGAATCACACTTGAACACTATTCTACAATTTAAATGAACATGTGTAGCGTGTTATATATATGCAGTAAAATCAGACTTCAAAGAAACGTTGCCGCTTTTCACAAACATGTCAAAAATGAATAAACACATGGCTTAAATATTCTCCTGCACAGCAGTGACATGTAATAACTTTTGTTCTCCAGACATATCTAACATCTCTTTGATTTACCTATATTGGGCTGTTCCACATCCTAATCATACCTATGCAAATTAGCACAATGAGCTTGCCCACTGCAGTCTTCAAATACATCAGACTAGCTGTTGTCAGCCAATTAGGTAATATGTGAAATGGTGGTTTATAACCTTACTACTTTACCATTTAATTGCCATTATTTAAAGTGCCCAAAGGATAGTTTTACATCAGCTCCTATCATGACTGTTTACCATCTATACATGCTACATGTACTGAAAGTGGTTGTTTTGGGAGTACAAAATCATGTTTTTAGCATGAAATGCCGTGTTACAATTTGGTTAAAATCAGGTCTCTACTTCAAGTAGGACAGTGGTGTTTGGAACACTGCCTTATCATATGGCATTAGGAGAGTCTGTAAAAGGAAATGCTGTGCATTCTACCTTTACCTGTGTCACCCAGAAGGGTTGCTCTGCAAAATCTATGAACCTCTCTTAGCTTAGCACAACATCACACAGTTAGTTTCTACACATTGGAGATTCACAGTTGATGCAGATATTGTTCCTGTGTGTCAGGCAACATCTGTGTTACATTTGGAGTCCTGGAAGTTTGCTTCCTTTGAGAGATCGATCAGGTAGAGCAAGTGAATAGCTATTTGTTCGTTGACTAGTGACAGCAACCTGTTCTTATAAAGGAAAGCCAGGCTGTATCATTAGAATGACTGAACCGACAGAATGGAACTGCATATAGATCAGATCTACGGATACTGTAAGTAACTTGCCCACTCTGCACATCAAAGTTATCATAAACTGCATGCATGATGGCTGCTTCACTGATGGAGAAAGACAATGCCCCAAACTTATAACACAGGAGAGATTCCATTTGGGAATAATGCAAGTAAGCAAGGTCCAGATTTGTCTAAATTGGACCGCAAGTCAGAGTTTTCCTTGTTGTATCCAAAACTGGCAGTTCCATAACATCTTGGATGATGCCTTCTCAAACACATGAATAATATTCTCAAAGTGTTTAGGAGGACAACTCCAAGCTGATATGTGTTAAGGGTTCCATATCTAGATGGTCAAAATGTTCAGAATCACAAGATGTGACTTCTCTACAATGATTATCTACCGTATGATGAGGGAAATTGGGCTGTCCATGTTGATGACCATAAACCAAACATACCAAATGTTTTATTGGTGCATCAACCAGGAAAATCACCGTTTCTGTGATGGCCATTGTTGGTGAAATCCCAAAGGCTGCATGAACTGATACATGTAGGCCATGTCAAGACTGATCGTTTACTCGTCACATTGTACTGAAAGACAAGAGTACCTAACATCTCCATCTTAAAACAGCAGAAGAATAATTTGGTTGAACCTTCTTAGATCAGAGGTCTAAATCTGCCATTCAACTTTGTAACCAGATAACAAAATCCAAAGACCCTCCGACATAGGTTGGATAACCTGTCATTTTCCAAGAATGACTGGTCCAAATCTGATAAGGTAGTCTGGCGCCTTAGGTGGGTTGCCACAAGGCATGGATGACGGTGTATCGCTGATGATCCATGGAAAACCTGGGGAAGGAGAAACTGTGTTCTCTCTCTCCCCTCCCTGCCTGACTGCGAAAATAGAGGTATATGTCCATCTATAATTTGCTTGGCCTGGACCATAAAAAGAAAAACTACTGCCATTGTTGAGAATTGCCCTTGCAATTTCTCTGGCTACAAATATCCCTCCTCTTCTACATTCCTTGCGAGGGTGGTAGAGAGATAGGAGATTGTGCTTAAAGTTCAAGGTCAACTCTTGCTTTCTCACCTCCTCAACTCGATACCCTGACTGTACTGAAGAACCTAAAGAAAGGAAGCAATAATCATTAGCAGTCTTTTCAGCTAGATGGAAAACTGTCAGATGTGCAAAGTTAAGCAGAAGAAGAGAACATAAAATTCCTGACTACAGTAAAAGTCATATAAGTCACATGTGTTCAGTGTATGTGTGATTTGGGTTTTTAACGCAGCTTTAAAAAATTTGCAGTCATATTGCTACGATGTCTGCTGTGTGGCAGTTTATAGTGATGTCTAGCACTGAGGTATCATGCCACAGACATGTAGCATGATGCCCCACCCAGTTACATTATCCTGACACCAGGCTGACCAGTTCTAGCACTAATTTTTTATAAGTCTCTGGTATGACTTGGCCAGTGTTTGAACCCAGGACCCTCTAACCACTAGGCCACCGGAGCAGTCATCACATGCATTCAACAACAATTATTTCAGTAATGGGTGTCATTCTTTTAGAATTTGTACATACCTTTAAATGTATTAACTTTATTTGATCGTTATTTACATGTTCTGATAAGTACATATGGCAAAATGAATGTTTAAATATGAAGACACATTTGGACAAGATCAATCTAAAGGTGTGATCCAGTACAATTCAGATTGAATCTTGCAAACTGTGATGTCACCATGAAAGCTATTTATGTTGATAAACAAATTTGTACTACCCTAAACTGTAACAATTAGACTCAACATGCTCATTTGTTCACCTAGTTTAGTACCTGGCTGACACTTTAAATGTCCACAGCGATCTATAATCTTTGTCTCAAAGTTTCTTGATATCAGTCAAGGTGCAGATCATTCAATCAGGTTTAATATACTTTGGTTAAATGAAATTAGAAATTTAATTTTTAAAGAACAAGTCATGTTTAAGTAAATGCATATACATGACCTGTATGGCTTTTACTATAACTCTGATCTGGTGCTAAAGACTTGTCTGTGCACTTTATCAATATCTAGACATGGTACGTCTGGATAAAATATCTATGTACATGAATTTTTACCTATGGGATAAGAAAGTTGTAGGCAACTGACTCACCATAAAGAAAGCTCTTGCATAAATAAATTCACAACTGCGCCAAGAGCCTGATATTTGATTTGGGATTCTCATACCTCATGGGCTGAGCTAAAGGCTTATCCCAGTGGGATTCTGATAAAATTCTTCCTGTCTGGTTGTAAATCTCCTGACAACATAGCTTTACGTGAGAAATCATGTGTGATTCTAACTCTTGGTTGGAATCATCTCTCTTTCCACATGCATTATGATCTTGCACAGTTTTTGCATCTTCATAGGGTGGGGGTGGGGGTATCTTGACTTCCCCACGAGACTTGTTAGCAATACAGATGTGAGGCGTAAACTCTGCGCAAATTGAAGCTCTTGAGTAGCTTGTTAAGAATACAATGTACTCTTTGACCACAAGGCATGCACTTTATAGTTGTGCTGAAGAGAGCTTGATACAAAAATCATGTTTCATGGACATCCTCTACGACTCTGAATTGCCTGCATTTAGTGCACTTTGCTGTCTTCTCCATAATGAAGATGAGAAATAATCATACAACAAACATAAATAAGATCTTAAATAAATGCCAATTGCATTATAACAAAATGGGCTGCCTATGGAATAAATGCCTAAACACAGCAACTGGGAAATTCCACTTGTGAAAATGTATTTAAGTCAACTGTAACAAAAAATGAAGTCAAAATATCAATAAATTCACGAGAGAGAGAGAGAGAGAGAGAGAGAGAGAGAGAGAAAGAGAGAGAGAGAGATGAATATGTCAATGATGTTATTCTAAAGCAGTGTGATCAGGTAATATATTGTAAGAGACCTCTACTTTCTGTCTGCTAGGGAGGGTTCATGGAAGAAGTTCCACTCAACAGTAAAGTCAACAAAAATGTTTAATGACAGTAACACAACTAAGAAACTGGAAAGTTGTCACCAGTACAAAATATTCATTGGGACAAGACAAATATATTCCTGCAAGGAAACACTCGTTGCTTGCACTCTTGTATTGTAACAATTAAATACTGATGTTAATTTTTTATGTCTTATTCCTGGATCATTTCAATAAAATGTCTCAGCACATAATAGTCTGTTTCAATGTTAAATGAAATAATGATTGGAAATCATTGAGTGACCCCAAGAGACGAGAGTTGAAGATTTGCTTTGTATTCATTTAACCCAGGTTACCAATGTGGTGGGAGATAACTGCATGACAATTTGGAAGATTAATTTACTTACTCAAACATTTCCTACATAATTTTCCAAAATGCTTGCCTCTGCATACTGTTAAAAACATGGACGTTCAAATGCTCAAAGTATTGCTTATTTTACTAGCTTTTCACCTAAATAATGTCCAAATAATTCAGAGTATTATTATTACTTTGCCAGTCCTATACTATTATTATTATTATCGCAATTTATATATGTCATTACCTAAAAAGGGTGTTGGACTTCACAGGTGTTCTTCTGATTTTGAATTTGACTGCGCTCTGCAGTTATCTGACAAGTACTGTCTTCCACTCTAATATATAACCTTCGGTTTTTAACCACATGACAGTACTGAACCAATCAGAATTGGCAGACCGAATCTGCCAACGAATCAGATGTGGCAAACTGGCAAACCTCAGTCTAGTGCAATTCTTGCGATATCAACCACATATGAATAAGGTTCTATATATTTCAGTATATAAAACATTCTCACATCTTATATCTTACTTTGTACAAAACTCAGACAAAAACTCTATATCTTGATTTGTCAATATAGTTTTCAGTAGCACAACAACAATTCTCTAATGGATGAACTGTGGCAAACCAATGACAGGGTATAATGGTACTAAAAGAACTGCAGTTGCTAGGGAGGTTGCAACTATGCACAAAATAAATTACATTACTCAATAAATCTTACAGTTTTTATATAAAGTCAGTATTACTTTTGGCAATAAGTTCACTGTGATTTCATCTGAGTGTAAATGTATGAGAATCACATACCTGTAATATCCAACCATAGAGGTCATGGGTCACAAGCGAACAAAAATGGTGTCTATAAGAACTTGACTCTATCGATGAAAAGTTCGTTTACTGCGAAACATGAACAACCTGAAACTTCATATTTAATACACGGGTCGTGATGTTCCCATCAAGCAACCACATAATGGAGAAAACACATTTGGTATTAAATGGGGTAATACAGGCATGTAATTTGTGCAAGAAACGGTGCTGAAAGTAAAATGTCAAACCTTGACAAGCCAAGTGTAAAATAATGATCAACATGGTAATAGCTAAAAATTATTGACAGAGATTTCCTACAGGCATAAGAAATATGGGATTAACCAACTAGTAATTCAGTATAATTTGACTCCATGGACCGCAGGAAGTCTGAGAACACGACCATGAAGAGCCACATTATCGAAAATAGGGAGAAGCTATACGTTAAAATTCATGTAACCACAAAGCTACCAATTCATCACAACTACATCCTCTTGCACTGCCCAAGGTCCAATGAGTTATCATGTAACACTAACATCTCAAAAGAAACATCTCTGATAACATATGGAGATTTCAAATGCAGTAGTAAATATCCATCCCAATCCCATTATGGTGCACAGCTGGTTAATCCCGAGTCTATGACAATATGATGCATGACTACCATATACCCTGTATACAACTGCAAAGCCATATAATATCAGGGTTATACTGTCTTGGATTTAATTATGTATCTACCAATTTTCTCCATGATGTTGGGTGTGCTCAATTTCTTGTGTACTGGAAAGCAATTTTCATCACTCAAATCTGGAGAAATTATCAATTGTTCTACTTGCAGGGAATAAAGGCTTTCAAAAACGTACATCAGGGTTATGTCTTAATTACATATATGCGAATTTTCTCAAAGATTTCGGGCAAGCTCAATTTCTTGTGTACTATAAAGCAATTTCCACCACTCTAGGCTGGAGAATTTACAACCTGTTTTACTTGCCAGGTAATAAAGGTTTCCAAAACTACTGTGAAAACTCCAGATTTTTCATTCTTGATCTGGACAAAATTCTGGGAGAGTAACATTTTCCCTGCCCAGCAAAATTTTTAACTTGTCCCAGGCTACCAGACATCTTTTTCCACCACTGACCACTATTTAATCCGATCAAATGAAATGAACATAAGTTTTACACTAACCATTCCTTTAGTTCTTCATTTTTTCTGATGTAGTTGTCCAGCTTTTTGAGCCCATTGACTTTCTGTTCCCTGAGGGTAGCCTCGTTTTCCCAGGTGTTGTGTATGTGGGCCCAGCCTTTCCATTTGATGAGGTATTGCACTTCTGTCTCATCATTCTCCCCTATGACATTTGGGTCCCCATTTTCCTCGACATTGTATATGGTAGTCTTTCCTCCTGTGGCTTCAAGAGAAAAAAAACCTAGAACTTCAGAACTAGAAACATACTGATGGAAAATGGAAGCCCCTCCAGTGCTTGAAAAATGACCCAAATGAAAAACCTAACCAAAGTGTGGCAGATGGACTGATTCAAAACAGCCAGGGTAACACTATACCACCGCCCCCCCCCCCTCTTTTAAGTTGTCATAGTGGGGCAAACAACACTGGAAAGAAATTAAAATAAGAAAATGAAACTAGATTTGTGTTTGTGAAACCTGCATGCACTCCTTATACATGCAAAGCAAACAGTTAAAACACACTGAAAAAGAAACAAGAAAGAAACTGCAAGAATGGCATGAAACTCTATTCAGGGCATCTACTTATGCATACATTCGAACATTACCTGATAGCAATATCAACCACCTAGGACATGTACTAGAAAACTACCTAGGTATATCCATAAACACGCAGTTTGCTCATTTCTGAAAATATAGGACAAACCCTCACGATCATGGAGTAGGACAATGGTGAACACAGAGACTGCAAAATAAATATAGCAGGGCTCAAATTTAAGGCACTGATACTTGCAAAATAAAACTTAATTGTCAAAAATGAACGAGATTTCATGCTTTTGCATCTTTTTCAGAGTGCTACATTTTCCAATGATACAAAACAAGTCATCATTAAAACTTCACTGGTACATATTATTCAACAAAATTACACGTGTAGTTCTGATACATAAAATTAAGTTTGATGGTATTGATTCCCTGACCACAAGATATGGGGCCACGAGTGGCTGAGTGGTCTGAACGCTCTCCGTTCCGGATCACTACCATCTTACCTCTGCCTGCATGTGTTTGAGTCTCAGACTTGGCTAACATGGGTACATGAGGAAGCTTGCCAGTAGCTTCTTGTGGGTCGGTGGTTCTTCCTCCACCAGTTATACTGGCCACCATGTATAGTCTATCTTGTGCTGAAAAATGGTGCTAAACCCTACAATAACAACAACCACAAGATATCCTGTTCAGAGAGCAGCCTAATACTGTGAAACGCATGTGTCTGCTGGTAACTATTCTTTATTATATATTTCATAATGTGATACTGAAATACATCAATAAGAAAAAGTTAATATTGCCATAGCGGCGATATCACTTTTGGAACTGTTTTCTTTTCTAATTTAGGAAACTTGTACATGCTATTTAAACTTTATGTCCCTGTTGAGGCCCATTTCAATTTTCTTGTTTTCTCTCTCTCCCTAAATCTGGATGAACGATCTTCATAACTGTTGTATAAACTTAGGTAATCAGAAACAAGATGCCATCAAAAATGCTTAAAATCGAAATCCAAACAATAGTAGGTTTTATATACTGATTTTCCATGAATTGTGCAAATTGTCAGTAACTAACTTGCAAGACCTGTTTATATTTGATATTCCAGTGTTACCCATACAGCTACAAATGGTAAAGGTTTTAGGAAACAACTCTCCACTAAATATAGCAATACAATTATTTAAGTGGCAATTGTAACTATCATCAGAATCGTAATCATGTTTGAAAACAATGGAGAAATCGGTGACAGATGAGCACTGATTACAATTTGATATTAAGTGAAAATTTAAATTTGGGTTCAATATCTGTCTTAACTAGACTGCATGCTTGCTAAGGCCACACAATTCAAGTTTGGGGGCCCCGAGTGGCCGAGTGGTCTAAAGCGCTGATCGTTACGGATCACTGCCATCTCACCTCTGTCTGCGTGAGTTCGAGTCCAGGCTCGGCTAACGTGGGTACGTGAGAAAGCCTGCCAGTAGCTTCTCGTGGGTCGGTGGTTTTTCCCGGGGTTTTCCAGGGTTCTTCCTCCACCATTAATACTGGCCGCCATGTATAGCCTATCTAGTGCTGAAAAATGGCGTTAAACCCTATAACAACAACAACAACAACAACAATTCAAGTTTTAATTCTTAAATAAATAAAATAAAGAACAAATTCCTTTTAGGGCAACTAATGTTCAATAAGATCTTCTGTTTAAATATGTTACACTCTAAAGTCGGTCAGATATAACTGCTCTGTAATATTTTTACAGTACCCCCCACCACAACAATGCTCAATCTTTCAATCTGCACAAGAAATGTGAAAACAGAACTAAATTCTTTAGAGAGAAAAAGTCAGCTAGTTGAGGGATTGATACACTCAAAGAGATGATGTTTTTGACACCAATCCCTGAAAACAAGCAACTTTCCCTCATAAGCCTTCTGAGTGGAGGACCTTTTTGTGCTCGAGTTTCTCTTCACAATCAAAGATCTAAATTCTTTCTCTCATAAGGTAGTCCTTAAAAGAGCCAGATGTGAAGGAGAAGACAATCCTGGCAGGAGTAGAACAACTGTGTAACTGGTTGATTGACATGATTTAATTTGGCCGTACTCTTTCTGGTAAATGTACTGCTAGATCAAGTAGATCATTGAACCAGGACTTGTCGGAGAGGGGTAATCTGAATTTTCTTGAAATTCTGACCCCTTATGTTCTATATTATTTTTGGTACTAAGATCAGGGTGGGGTGGGGTGGGGTGGAGGTAAGGTACATAATCCCTCCCAATTGACTGACAGTGCATCCATATCCCAAGCTAAAGGACTCTGGAACTAGTGACATAAGGTAGGCAACTTGTGGTTTCACCTTGCTGCAAAAAAGCTGATCATCAGATGCCCCCAAAACTTGCACAAATCCAATGAAAAACAGATGGATGAAGGGACCATTCCCAGGGTCTGAAGTGAAATTAAATTTTGAAATTGAGGTACAATTTAGGTTTTTTTTCAAGGTTTTAAATTTTTGTTTAGAGGTTCAAGACACAAAGCAGTTACAAGATTATCTCCATGGGAAGCATAACATTTATGAAAAATTTGATAAAGTATGCTTTCGAGTTTCTAAATAAAATGAAAATAAAGATAAAGTTAAAATAAAGTCAAGATCATAACATGGTCAGCATAGGCTACGTATAGATTTTGTAGTTTAATACACAAGGCAAAATTAAGCTTGAACATAACGGAGTACCAGACCAAGACCAGAAAATCACATGACAATACATGTATTACTTTGCTTAATAACAAGGCATTAGCCTATTCTGCAAAAGTTTTGTCTGAATAATTAATTGTAATATTGTACAATTAGCAACACAGGATTAAATTGCTACAAAACTTTAACATGTCATCACATAAATGGAGAACTAATACTTAGGAAGAAAAAGTAAAAGTTATTTGACCTGACGACAATGGGGAGAGTTTGAGTTCTTGCCAAAAAATTTAATGTTGGGAAGACTCAAATAAACAACATCGTAACAGATATGGAGAATATTCCACTGCAGTAAGAAAATGGAGTAAATGGAAAGGGAATTATTTAAAATGCTAAGCAATGTATGTACCAAGATTTGAAGGATGTTTTTTTTTAATGATTTTGCAATGCACATGCCAACAATACCCCATTCACATTTCACTCTTAGAATAAGAACTATTAATGTTAACTTGAAATAAGTCTGTTCTTAAGATAAGTAGAACCTTTTAATAATTAATTCTACTTTTAAATGAAGATATTAAATGCTCTGAAGCATTATATATAGCTTATATATATATAGATCAAGTTCACTGTGTACCTGAATAGGGTAATTGATTTTGTAAACAAAAAATACATAGTTTATATTTCTCTCCGAGTACTGATTAAATATTATCCTCATTATCAATGGAGGTAAACGTGTTGATCTTAATCTCAGTCTAGGACTTTGGTATTCCCTTTCACTTTGTATTCTAGGGAAATAAGTTACTAAACTTGGTTTTCGCTATTTTCTGTTACTTAGTTTAAGACCATAAAGTCATAACATGAGATAATACTTAACAACACCCCTCAAGAATACAAAGGGATTAATCCATGTTGGTAAGTCTGTTAAGTTGGTGCTAACAATCACCATTGGTGCAGCCCAAAAGTCTGTACCCCTTAAGAATGTGATCTTAGAATGACATCACTAACTATATGTAGTACTTTAGACATGTTGGCAATGACTCTTCTGCTTTAGATTACATGAATGACTCCCATAATTCAAAAGACAATTTCAGGCAAGGCACATCACTTAAAATTTTCAAGATCTTATAAAAGGGTACAACTGTTGCTCTTTCTAAAAAGTGTTGATAAAGAGATACCATTATGTGTCAACCAAATGAATGATAGAATAAAATGACTGGATGTCTTTAACTTGCATAATTCATGCACTTTCTTGCTCGCTAGGCTAGCCTAATGAAAAACCAGGTGCAAAAATTCAACTTTTGTGCAGTCAGGGTAGAGCTGTTCATCATTTTTTAAAATTTTCTAGTTTGTTTTATATTATTTAGGTTTCCTTCAGTTTTCTTATACGCTTATTTTAAAAGGTTTTTAAGGTCAAAATGAAATTTGAAGTTTTTGAGATCTGCAGAAGACCCTGCATTTCGTATGGATAAACTAACCCCTTCTGGAGAGAACGATGGCCAGGACACAAGTCTGCCAGGAATGTGTCTGATGTTTATGTAAAGTTGATAGCACCAACAAAGAAACTGCCAAGCCAGCATGCACAGGTTGGACGATTCTGGTTCCTTCCTGTTTGGGCAGGTAAGACACCACTACTGAGTTGTCTGATATAATCAGGATTGTCTTCGCCAAAAGTCAGTCCTTCCAAAACTGAAAGGTGTTCATAACTGTTTACATTTTGAGGAAGTTAATGTGAAGTGGCCATTCCCTTGGTCCCCATTTGCCTATATCGAAGTCCAGTAACAAGTAGGCTCCCCACCTGTACTTACAGGTGTCTGTGTATACCGGTTGGGGTTTCTCAGAAGGAATTCATGGTACGAGCCAACCGTGATTGCACTACTGACAAAGGAATGATCGTACTTCATTAGTGATACTGGCCTTTTGGTCGACTGGACTGGAAAGTGGGCACCATCAAGCCAGCAAATCATTTGTAGTGGGTGCATATAAAGGTGTCACAGTGGTATCAGATCTGCTGTGCCGTCGAATAACCTGAGGATCTGCAATAGCTATCTTGCTGAAATTCACGTCCTGTTGGAAACTGACTCCACGAGTTCAACAATCTGGATGCCACAGACATGAAGGAGATGTACAAGATTTAGATTGGCTATAAACTCCATACCCGGATGGACAAAACACCCAAATGGGTGATGGTTTTCCCAAGTTCACAAGAAAACTGAAATGATTCATAAGCAATAGGCAATCATTTCTGCCACTGAGGAGAACAGCACTATGTTTTTGGAGTAGATCCTCCAGATATGCTGCCACTGCAGTAGAGGAAGTCACCTGAAACAGGTTGATGATGCAAGCCACAAGTTTGGTAAAGAGCATGAAGCTGATAGATAAAAATGAAGTATTCAAAATTGGTAAACTATGTCATGGTATGCAAATCAAAGAAACTTTAGTGACACCAGTGAATAGGGACATCAAAGTAGGCATCTGTGAGATCAAGACTGATGGCATATTCATCCCTTCACATGGAAAGTTGTATTAACCTTGCCATATTCATCTTGAACCTCTGTGGAAGATTAATTCACTGATGCGACTCAGGTCTCTTATCAGCCTCAACTTGCCATTGGCAATTTTGATAAGGATAAAGATCAGCTATGAATAGACAACATCCGAGACTGTGGTTTTCTCACAATCTCCACTGTCCATTTGTTGATGCATGACAGTATCTCCTACTGAAGAATACAGACCTTTTCGCAATCTGATGGCACATCCAACAGAACGGGAAAGGAAGAATGAGGACAGGGATGTACAAATTCTGAAGCCCCTCCGAAATGACGGTGCTCTCCCATCCATTTTGCGGGAATATTTGGTCCTAAGTGATCAGAACTGCAAAAGTCTGGCAACCAATAGGAGACTGTCTAGGAGTGCTAAGGTGTTGTCAGTGTTGGGAAGCGGGCGGGGGTGCCTGGGGGAAGGGAAACATGGTTTCTTACCTCACCTGCAAGACTGCCTCCTAGACTAAACTGGCTTATGTCTGCTGTGACAGTCAACTAAAGACAGTGCGAGTGAACACTTGAGTCAACATGCAACAATGATGGCATGTTGTACCATGTGGTCTAAAAAGACTAAGTCTGAAAAAGTGATAAATTTCACAAAATATCCACCAAATTACAAAAATAAGGTATACCACCTGTTTATAAATCAATATTAATCCAAATAAATCCAAACGTTTTGAATGGATGGCTCTAATTTCATACACAAAGACTTTGAATCAGGAAGCAGCTGGCTTATATTCATAATGTTATTGTAATTTGGGAATGTATTCAAAAGAGAAATTAGACAATACAAACTTCAAGCTGAGGTTTAATTTGTTAAAATGGGGAACTCAAAAAGACTCTGAAACTGGTGTGTATTCGATTTAAAATAGGAAATGAGTAAAAAGTGTCTTGTCAAAGGACACACACTAGCAGACCTGGGCCTGTCTAAGAGGATTCAAACACACACCATGCAACACCGCAGCTCCCTGATGACTGACAAAGAAATTCCTCCCAAAATATAAAAGTCCTCACCTCCTAGTTTGCCTTCTCTGTGATTAAGAATGCGCTCAATAGTTTCCTTGTTGCTATCCTCTTCTTCTTGCCCTGTTGCCTGCTCTATCAAGTCATCTGAATCTGTTGCCTCCTCCGATTCCTCTTTGTAACTGTAAAAAAAATATTTTGTGCAATCATAGTATTAACTGTAAAAAAAATATTTTGTTCAATTATAGTATTAACTGTAAAAAAAAATGTTCAGGTCACTCTCATGTATTACTTTTGATGTCCTACAGACTGGCAGGTGGTAGTCTTTTAGGTGATGGAAATTGGAGAACCATGAAAAAACTGTGACTTTAAGCAGGTGATTCCAGCATCTGTGGAATTAAAGTAACCTATGGCAGCAAGGTGGTTTAACAAATGCATCAACACTGTATGATCCATTCTATGACTTGCCATAATAAAGCTATCTTAAAACTTCGAAACATCTTTGGATTAACTCTTAAAATGTTCCTTGCCCAAATATCTATCTTTTCTTTCTCCCTGAACTCATAATACATTTTCAGGTGATCTCTAACATGGTAGTAATTTTAAAGTTGCATATTTTGATGCTGTTGGTTCCAGCCCAAACACATCTTAATCGCAAAAGCAAAGAGCCTGTGTCAATCAAAATATTAAATAATTGTGTTCATTACTGAACTTGTAGTTCTAATGACCAAATTAGAAATCTTACCTGACTTTTTTGGACGCTGCTTTTCGAACTGAAGATCCCCTTCTATTATCTTCCTCCTCACTATCTGAAAAGTCGGACTCGGATGACAATCTTTTCCTCCTCTGGACTTTTCTGCGAACAATAGCAGCTCTTCCTGGACCAGCCGGCTTTCTCCTTCTTCCTTTTCTGAATAATAAAACTTTTAACATAAAAAAGTAACAAGAAGACTAATCTTTCTCTAAAATATTCTCCCTTGTTTTGCAAATATTGGTGAGGAATGTCTTCAATGTGTAAATAACCAAACATGAAGTCACACAGATACATATTTTTGCTGTAAATATAGTTTTAATAAGTGAAGAACAAATGGCAATCTCCGTCAGGTTGAATCCCATCCAGCTAGAAGTTAATATTTTCTATTACATGTATTTTATTTTATTCCTGATTTAAGCTAATTAAAATTGGAGAAGTCGTGATTTTTGCATCATGAATCTCTATCTCGGGTCGTGAAATTCATGCCAAATCATGAGGGTTGGGAGATCTGTGAATCCCATCCAGCTGGAAGTTAATATCTTCCATTACATGTATATGTGTCCTTTTCTAATTAAAGGATAATATTTAAAACAGGATAACATAGTGTTTATATATATCAGGAACTTTGCAAAAGTGTATAAAGAACAGAAAACATTCACTTTTACATCAGAAACTGCATATTCATGAAAATAAAGGAAAGGAACTTGGAATAGTCTTTCCAGCAACCCTCTGTGCAAAAGTATTGAAAAAGTAGAGATACTTTTTTTTTAAAAAAAAAGGAGGAGAAATGTTTTTTACAAAAAGGAGAACAAATGTAGGGAATAGTAGGGATATTTTATGAAGAAATTTAACATGAAATTGATGTAAATTCCTCAAAAATGAAACCTTTACATGATTACTTTTGCAAACTTGAACAATAATAGCATGCTCTTAGATATTATCTGTGTATTTAGTCAAGGTTACTTCTATTTTCTTAAACATCCAGCTCTACTCTGGAGACCATATCTGATTTCTTGTTGTTGTAAATATCAGCATTTTTAAAATACAAAATATCACTAAAATTACCACTATGTAAAAATTATTACAAAATGGAACTAAAATGGTATCAGTTTTCAAATTCTCATCACCGGTAGTGCATTGCCATGAAATTGTTAATACAACAGTCTTTCTAAGCAGCCTTGGGAGCACATAGGGTCAAACATAGTATCGTTTTTATTATGGTCTGAAAGGTCTTGATTTTTGCAGAATTAATCAGCTTTTATACAGAAAAAGACTCTTCATTTGTGAAGCTAACAAGAACAGCAACACAGCAATGGTACATTTCTTACAAAAATAAAGAAACACTTTAAGCAGATCTTGCACAATATTGTACAATGTATTAGCAATAAACTGTTTTACCATAGCAATAAAATGCACACTGGGAAATGATGATTATAATCACTAAAAACTTACAGGATAAATTACAGAAGGTACACAGATTATGCGGCATTTTTACAACCCTTGTAAATAAGCAAGACTAATAATGGAAGAAAGCTGAAGTAGTATTATACCTAGCATGCCATGGGTATGGTACAATGTGTCCCTCTGACCCACAGTTAAGAAGACTCAAAATTTTGAAGGGCATAAAAAAAAACTGCTGCAAGAGAGCTTGAATTTTGTAATGTAAATGCTCAAAATACAACTATTCAATTAATGAAACAATCTTCTGTCTTTCTCTGCTCTCCAAAGCCAAAGATTGTGTAAGAAGTACTAATCTTCAACTATCATTCCATTTAAACAGATATTCATCCAACACTTCAATCTGTCTTCTGATAATCTATTTCATTTCATTGTCTTCATGCCATGCAAAATCCAAGTTCACATGTAGCTGTTTGGAGATGAAGAACAAGAACAAGGCTGTATTAACTTTCAGATTTGGTAGGTTTGAAGCATGACTGCCTGCAAGCATTCTCCACTGGGCTGGAAAACTGTACTTGGGATAGTTACTGCTTCTAAGAACTACTTTCACAAACTTCCATTCCACAAGTGCCAATTTGCCATCCAGTACTGGCTGATACTGAAATTGTCCTACTGATTTTTAGAGTATGATGATGGTCAAGAATCATCTGAATTTTATCAATGCCATATGAAACTAAATCATCCTGTGAAACAAATGAAATGTCTCTCATGATAATATATCCCCCGCTGATGTGAGGGAGAGGGTCTCTTTGGAAATCTTGTTTGAAGATTTTCTTTTAGGTTCGTAACAAATTCTGAACCTGCATTGTGAAACTGAGCTCTCTGGCCTTGTCTGCTGTTTTTTTCTATATCCTTATAGAAATATTTCCCATCAACTTGTTTAATGTTATCATTCAGAATCCTCAAACAGCTCCCAGTCTTAGTCAATACATCAAGTTCATAAGTCTTACATTTGGACTGATGGCAGCTAGATCAAGATTCTTCTGAAAATTCATGCTAAAGGTTGTTTATAACGAGAATTATATCTATTTGGAAACGTGTCATAGCCGCAAATGTGTCCTGTGTGATTGCCTTTAGCAAGCCATTTGCCTTTGGCAGATAGAAAACTAAGAATCTAAGCAATGGCTTCATAATATTCTGATAGTTTTAGGATATCAAAAAAGGCAAACCATCTGACTTCATATATCTCCTTCACCTACAGTTGAGGAGAATCTAAATCTTCTGTATTTGTCTAAGTTTCTATGTTCTCAAGATGAGGATTTAAAATAGGAATAAACAGGTCAAAGTTTCTTCACACTTCTTCATTAGGTTGACCTTATCCGCTGCCTGTTAGGAGCATAATATCAGCCGATGGACAGCACAGCAAAACTGAATTATGAAAGGATTTTTCTGTCTTAAAGGAGACCAGAAATCAATGCAAATATAGAATAATAATAAAAGAACTATAGAAGAAAACCTTATTCTGAAGTTTCATCTGCGACCATAATGCCAATATTTAAATATTGGCATATCTTCAAGGAACTGAATTTCCGTGACCTTGTATGCAAAATTTCCGTGCCTATTCGGTTACTTTCATAGTAGCGGCTCCAGCATCCCGAATGGCAGTTGCCTGAGTAAAAGACAATGCCATTTTGCATTGCTTACGGATGTAATGGCACATTAAGAAAAGGCTGTGGACAACATTTCTTTTTCCAAAAGATAACGACATAAAGAAAGTATGGATACATTATTGCAAGCGAGTCGATTTCAAAGCAACACCATAAAACTCGGTGCTCATTACATTTCTCAAAGGAATGTTACGAGAGGGATCCTGAAAAAATGGCAGCTCTTGGATATGCAAATGCTAGGCCTAGACTAAACGTTGGCGCTGTTCCAAACATACTGTTGGGTATTTTAAATCTGGGAAAAAAGTTAAACGTGTGAGTTATGAAAATAGGCAGAAGGCCGAGTAAGTGACCACAAAATGCAACAATCAATTCACAGATCTTTTATCTACACCAGCAGTGCTAAAAAAATCTGACAGCCCAACACCCAGGACCTGTCTAATTTTAGTTCGGGCCCATCCTGTATTCAAAATTAGGTGCCTGTTGGGCTTGTCGAAAAAACTGTTTGCCTGAGGAAACTTGGATCGTGCTGATCAAGTGAGTAAATGTATTTTCAAGATGTTGACATACATGCCTCAACAAGGCACAGTCTAAATCAAATCACCACTGTCCTAGGTGAAATTGAGATCTGATTTTAATCAAATGGAAGTTTTGCTAAAAATAAGATTATAAACCCCTGACATGGTCATGTTTAGAGAAAACACAATTTTCAGTAATCTTAAAAAATTTTTTTAAAAATTAAAAAAAAAAACAACAAAAATAAAATCCTTTTCAGTCTATGCCTGTTACATGTAGTATGTAAAAACTGTACTCTGTAATGATCGGAACTGATATAAAACTATCCCTTGGGCAGTTTAAATAGCAGCGATTAAAAGATAAAAATGTCAGGTATAAAATCAAAGTTTCACTTTAACTGGCTGACAATAGAAATTTGTGGGGAGGCGACTAGTGACCCCATCCCCTTGCCCCAATGTGCGAGCATCCATGGGATGCACCAATTCTTCCTGTGATATGCCTTATTATCCCCCAGGACAAGCCCCTTTTTTCATATTCTGGTCAGCTGTGGCTAAACTGCAAAATAGCTAAAGTTCTGACTTAAGCAGACAAGCAATAAAGCCATTGTGACCAATTAATCCTTATCCTTGCATTCATCTTGTGAAAAGGGCTGCCCTTTGGACATACTTCAAAGGAACCATGTTTGACAGTGTGCACCAGCAATTGATTGGCAAATAAACAATGCCCTATTTTGTCGTAACTTACGATGCCTGGGACTTCATTTTAACAGTTCAAATCTGCATTCACAAGTTACTGTACATTTGGCAATTGTTTTTTCCATGTTTTATGGCCCACCTTATTTCCTTAATTTAATTCTTAATACATGTAACACTGTTTACTGAATAAAATATTTATTCTGAATTAGTTCTTTGGGGGCACATATACTGCATGATATATTTTGTTTTATTTCTTCTTTTAATTTAATCATAGTAATTAAACTTTACATATACGGTAGAGGAATGTCAGGTGTTAACTGGCAGAGTTTCTTTGGCGGAAATGGAGATGCAATTTTCTTTGCAGAGAAAATTACACAGCATTCACAATGATCATTCTTGGGATTTAATTTAACTGGTGACAATTTTTTTTTTTTTTTACTACAGTACTGTTGTAGTGGTTTTAAAAAATCTGAAATTTACGTGAATAATGTTTAATCTTGACATTCTATTTACTGAAGAAAAAACTATCATGTGATATTATTTATTTTGTCCAGTGTCGGATTTAGACATAGCGAGATCCTAAGCTATGGGAAGCTGTAGAGGCCCTATTTGGTATAAAATAAATCTGAGAGGCCCCTTTAGACTGCGAGTTCAGACTGTGAGGCCCTAAGCTGTAGCTTGTCTAGCTTATGCCTAAATCTGGCACAGATTTCGTCACTACAATATTCACAAGTGATAAAATAGAATATGGCATCTGTGGATTGCATAAGTTATATCTATTTATGTATGGTTTGGGGTTTTTTTTCTTCTGAGAAATGAAAATGGACACACATAATGTAATAATCGGGAGTTCTCTGTGAAAAATCGGGAGATATTATGAGATCGGGAGGTAGGAGTGGAAATACCCCAAAAAACCAGGAGGTTTTTTTCTCCCGGCTTGAGAGCTGACAGGTATGAACTGACCAGACTTGTGGAATTTCAGTCAGGGCTTGTGAGTTTATTTAAGTCACCAGCCCGGGGCATGTGCCTAAAAAAACTTTCTTTGCATTCTGACCTGTACAGTACATAAGCTATTATACCAGACATGTATATATTATCAGATTTGTCAATATGCTAACTGTAGCCTGCATGTAAAATACACTGTAACTGAATCATAAGAAGGAAGCTTCTTAATGTTTAAATTAATTACTTATGATTTCTGCTTTGCAAAGTTATTTGTGTTTTTTTTTTGTTTTGAAAAACTAATGCTTAAGTTACGACCAATGAAAACCATTCTCAATGCCTTATACACCTTTCTGGTAATGGATATTGTTTCACACACAAGTTGGTCCCCGTTCTGGTCTCTTTTCCCAGAATTCAGTAATATCTCTCTGTGTTTCAGTGTTGGATGTATATTTTCAAGATATTAGTCCTTAGGCTGTGTGTGTGTGTGTTGTGTGTGTGTGTGTGTGTTGCGGGTAGGTAATGAATATGTCATTTACATATAATACAATTGAACATCATAATTCTTCAAAGAATTTATTGCACTGTTGTAAATTTTTAATTTTTACACTTGGCACCATCACTTAATCCTTATCACATTTTTGCACAGCACACAATGTATGTGTATTTATTTTAAAATTACAATACTTTTTTTTAAATTCCAAAATATGAAATATGAGCACATTCTTACAATTGTACTTTTCTGCTTTCAGGTCTTAAACACATTGTCAACACACAATACAACAGATATAGTTATGAGCATATCTCGGAAGCAGATTCAACTTTTGAATGTGCAACCCAAATCTGGTCTCCTCCTGTCTGTCTCGCTCGCCATGTTTCTGTTTGTATTCGAGGACTGGCTAGTATTACGTCACGGGACCACATAATCTGTCGTCTTATCAAAACTCTGCAATTTACGGAATCGTGGTATCTTCTGTGCAATATAATCACTACCTGCCTACAATATTTAATTTATAAACATTACAGTTGAATTAAAATTTGTAGAGAATTACATACATAAAAGGAAATGTTTTACTTCTGGTCTCCTTTAACTGTGCCCCAACACCATTATGCTTCCCCATCATAGCAGCAGCTCCCATGGACCTTACCTCAGACAAGTCAATATTCCTTGATCTTAGGCACTCCTTTAATTTCTCAGTGATACCAGAAGCAGACATAATAGCCAAGAAAGTAGTTGCTAGTTTTAAATGTGCAAGGGTCAACGGTTCTTACCAACACCACCATTATGCCAGTCATAGATAGATCTTTGGTTTCATCACATGACACAGACAAGTAAATACTTTTAGAACATTTTGGGTCAACTTGCATTATCAACAGCTTGGGTAAGAACAGTTAAAAACTCCACAGCTGTGTTATGTGATCTGTAATGAGTCTGTGATGACACATTCAAAGCTTGCAAATTATATCCATTAAGTTCATCAACTTATAACAGACTCATATTTTCTGCTAGGTATTTCCTCCTCTGCCAGATCATATACAATTCTCAATGCGTTGGTCACGGCTTCCTCTCTATAGTTTAGCACATAACTGACAAACAACTGCATATCTGACTGCATTTTCAGAGTATGTACAGCGCACGTGATCAGTGCTTGTTTTGTGATGAGAAAGAATTTACCATGTTACTGCATCCCTGCTCACCCACAAAAGTGTTTGAAATTTTCAGTTTTGAATCAATACAAACAATGCATGTTACTGGACTCGTTTCATTTAAGCCAAGGAAATTTAGTCTCCCACTCTGGTAGTAACGTGGGTGTTTTATTGTCCAACTCAGGACTAGCTCTATCTTTGGAAGTAGAATTGGAATACTCACTGAAAAGATCTTCCCTTTATTAATTCAATGTAATATTAAATAAATGAGAAAGCCTCAACTGTTTCAGGTTGTCTTACAATCATTATTATAGCTGTCTGCATGACCACCTTACTCTTTTGGATGTTTACAATATTGTAATAGAAGTCAAATCAAGTGCTCAAGTAACTGGTAAGTATTCATGAATTGCACATGTCCCTCAAAGCTGTTATTTAGCTACAGATGGCTTGTCTATTTTTTGATGCTATGCAGACTCTGCAAATAATGGTTGGGTACCAGTTTTGATCAATTATTACAATCCTTTTTGGCAGCTGTTAACACCCAACCTCCACCCATTTTGTTTTACATTTAGGAGAGAAATTAGTTTTAGTGAATGAAGTAAAAAGTATTCAGTAGCAGCAGTACTCACTGGCTGGCAAAGCTGCGGACAGGCTTGAATCTCTCTTCCTCACTGCTACTGCTGCTCTCTTCACTCCCCTCCCAATCATTGGACCTATAAACCAAGTCGGGACTTTAAATACATACATTTACTATTCACAAGACTTAATTAACACAAAAACATTGCATACTGCATGTACTAAATAGTTTAACAATTATTATACTCATACTCCCTGACATCAATCCTTGAATTGAGAAGTCCAAGAAGGGAATATAAACGAGTTCTAATGAATGCTATACCTTGCTTGGAATGCTTGCTAAGAAGCACACTATATGACCTGCAAAAGCTTCTGCACAGAATCCTTGAGGACAATGGTGCAGATGCAAACACGCTTGAAAAAGGTGTCATAAGATTTCAATTCTACTTTGTGTATGTGTGTGTGTGTACACGCATTTTATTCTACAAGTATGAGAGTATATTTTCACTTGGTCTTTATAATTTTTTTTTTTTTTCCACTGCTACAATTACTTAACACCTTCCTTAAATCAATGTCAGTTCATGATTTATGACATGCCAGTATCATAATTCTATACATGTTAATTATATCAGTTCTAAATCATAACTTTCAAATTCAACTTTCTGTGTAATATTCTTGGAAAGTTTTACTTTAGAGTATTGCCTGTTATCCAATCCCCACCTTTAGTCTTAAAAGTAAATAATCCAACTTTCTGTACAATATTCTTGGAAAGGATTACTTACTGTATATACTCACTTTTAAGTCAAGTCAAACTGCAAACAACAAAGATCCTGATCTGCCAGAGCATAATGTGCCAACAGAACAGGGTTTATGTTGTTAATTTTACTGATTACTCATAATAAACTGCATAGACTCAGATCAGCCAGCGCATTATGTGATGGCAGATCTGGTTCTATGCAGTTTGCAGTTGGGCTCGTCTTATAAGCAAATATATACAGTAAAGTTATTGGTTGTTATCTAATCCCTACCTTCAGTCTCGAACTAAATACACAATAAATAAAGATGCCTAAGTATCACTATCCTATAATGCAAGACAACTGATTTACTCACTCATTATAATGCTGTCCAATGGAATCGTAGAGTATATTACCTTTCAGTAAGCCTCCCTTGTAACAAAATTAAATGACATAATTTTACTACTGAAAAATAACAAATAACTCATCACAAGAACCACATTATAATGAAGGTCCTTATAGAAAGATAATGATAAACTGCTGATAACTAATAACACTGTTGCCTTGGATGATTCCATTCACTTACGTATTTCTCCTCCTATTCCTTGTCATACGTGGAGAAATATCTTCACTGCTACTGTCCTTAAAAGAGAAATGTACAGATATTTTCAAATACATATTTAGGGATAAAAATATTAATTTCACTGGCATTTCTTTCATATACGGTAACTTTTTTCTAATGCGAAGTGTATTGCACATCTTCATGTTCAAATTAACATTTTGAACCTGTTGGACATTACTAAAACTACTAAAACAGAATCTTTAAAAAGTTATGGTCAGCTTGAAAATTGCCAGTGAAATTAGAACACAGGCATGATAATGGTCCCTCAATGAGTCTGATTCCCAACAAGCCAATTCTTTTTCTCCAAGAATCCAAGCAAGCCAATTCTTTTTCTCCAAGAATCCAAGATAAGACGGTTTCTTCCTCTGAATTTTGAGTGTCGAAACTATCTCTAATATTTTTATATTATCGCAATATACTCATCATCTGAGGAATTAATTAACAATATTTTCAAGATGGCTATCATGGTTACCATATTGGATCTCCAAGTAGCATTATTTTCATTCTGAGATCAAGTAAATGTGGAGTAAAGTTTCACGATAATCCTCTAAATAGTTTAAGGGAATACCTATTAACAAAACTTGTCCTAATGGATGGCTCAACAGACGACAGACCAACTCATAAACTCATCTAGTCTATGACTGGCAGAGCTAAAAATTAACAAGTCATAGTACTTTTAAAGTCTTTAAATTAACCACAGGTTCAAAAAGATATTTCCATTGGAAAATCTCAGGAACTGACATCTCACACATTAAAGGATTACAAAATCAACTATGAAGCATTATTAATCAAGGAATCTATTTCACATTTATTTTTGTTTTCCAAACCACTATAAATTTGACTAAGCCATGGAAAAATCTGTGTTATTTATAGAATTCAAGCAACTTCTGCAAATTAAAAGCACTAAATACTAAGTTACAGGGTTTAACGTCATTGTTTAGCACAAGATAGGCTATACGTCAGCCAGTATAACTGGTGGAGGAAGAACGTGGGAAAACCCCAGAAAGAACCATCAACTCATGGGAAGCTACTAGCAAGCCTTCTCATATAACCACATTGGTTGAGCCAAATCTCGAACCTATGCAGACAGAGGTTAAGTAAAAGTTGTCTTTTTATGCGCTAAACCTACATTCTACAGGCCTGTATTGTATATGTACGACTGTGCAAAGTCCGAGCAAATACATTTAAAATATTCTAACTTGTACAAAATAAAGCAGATTTAAAACAATTTTATTCTTCAAAATAAGAAAATCTGATTAAAGGGACCTCAAATTTTTAGGGTTATTACAGGTGCTATGATATATGATGTTGTTACCTCAAAAGGTATTAACCTTTTTCCCTCTTACAAACAAAATTCCACATTTTCAAGATTTTTTTCCATGACCTATGTAACAGAATTTGTTTAATGTTCTCAGAGAGGTGATTCTCCATTTGTTTTTGTGATGGACACAAGACAAACTATGCCATAAACCCAATATTTGCTGTATTAAATAAATAATAAACACAATGAAAACCAGCTCTCAACAAACCAACCAAACACATTTAAAGACTGAAAAAAACTGATTTGCAAATGCTATCTGCATATGAATTGGTTGAATGTTTTATGGCAAAGCAACACAACAAGGTTATTTAGTTCTGAAGCAATTGGAGTGAAATGGGTTTTTTTGGGGGGCTGGTTTTATGGCACTACAACACAAGTTGGTTATTAAATGCTGTGGCAATTTGAGTAAAGTGCCTTGCACCAGGACACACCATAGTAGCTGACCCAGACTGATCCAGTGGAAGGATTCAAACCTGCACCCATTTGTTCATGAGTCAGACATGCTAACAATAAGCCACTGGAACTTGTGTATTGCCCAAAAGAGCAGACCCAAGAGCACGCTAGGATTCAACCAATTACCCTTTCGGTCATTAGTCAGGCATACTAACCACGAAGCCAATGTTACTCATATAGCCTTGAGCATATGGACAATGTGAGAGAAACACGTAAAAGATTCAAGAAAACTTGAAAACTGAGTAAATCTATGTACAAATGTGCACATACTCTAAAATGCTTAATATTAAAGCAATGAACAAAAAGGTTCTGATTGGACTTTCATGCAGTGTTTTCTCTAAATAAGAATCTTTCTTTGATGAGAATAAACACCATGGGATGCAAGACCAATAAATGTAATAAATTTATTGAAAAATCTCACGTCTGAATATTATAACACTTGAATTACATTTTGCCTTACCTTGGAAAAACGTGAAACACACCTTTTCTTCCGACCTTTACAATCAGAGTGTTCATCCAAGTTCTGAGCATAGAACAGGCAACAGGCAAAAAGAACAAAACAAAAATTGTACTTACTTAACTGATCCGGATAAAATATTCTGATTTAGGAAAAGCCTATAGAGTGTACTATCATTTTTTTGAATACAGCGTGCCTTTGTTGTTCTTCCTACAGAGTTTTAGTTCATAACTGAATTCCAAGTTTTGTTTCTGATCCTTGGTGTGAATTATAATGTTATCTTCACATATCTAAGTTTTGGTATTAAAAATACAATCTTGTAAATGCACAACATTTAAAAGTCACATTACATTGAGGATTAAACTATTAACAAATGAAAAAAAGACTAATGAACCAAACCTGCCAGCAAGAAAGCCTGTCAAAAAATGTAAAACAATGTCTGGGATGCAATTTAATTTGACCACAGCTACTTGTTTTCTTTCTTCTTATATGCAGCCATGTTGGTCTACAAGAACTAAAGGTTGTTGATCTTCAAATTTTGTTTTTAAGAAAAGTCCAAGAAGAAAAAGAATTAATCTCAACTCAAAAAGTCCACCTGAATCACCCAACCTTCTAATCCACTCAGTTATTGATGATTACGCAAAAAAGGGCAAAATGTAGGTAGTTTGAGTAGCTACTGGCACTGTACAGTGTTGATGCCTTTTGTATTTCTGTATTGTAAAATATACAGGACTGAATATACAGAAAAAAGGGAAGATTAAAATTGTGAATAATCAGTTAATATATCCATACTGAAGGAACAACATCTTTTTCAGTATAAATGAAGTCTATAATTTTTCTTTATAATGGAGGAGAATAAGTTATTTGTTTTGATGTTTATTGCTGGCTGTTTAAAGTGAATAATTAAAGAGCAAATTCCTAAAATATGGGGATGCAATTTGTCAAATAAACCACATTCCCTCAAAAAGTCCGAGATTTTATGTGGTGGTACTTCAGAGAGCTTTTAAATTGAGTTCACAGTTGCAAATCAATAATGCAAATTTGTTCCAATGTCCATGGGCAGGGTATGCATTCTGGTCAAGGTCAACCTTTAGGAGATGTGCACGTCAGGTATAAGTGTTATTATAATTAATCTACCTCGTCCCTGCAATTTGTCAACATGAAGGATGTCATTCTCCAATGATGGGTTTGATTTTTTTCCTTGGGTGATTTTATCTGCGCTCAACACATTATTGGCTATTGTTATGCCAAGGAAAAGCAAGTTAAGTGCCTTTCCCCATGGACACACCAAAAGCAGCCGACTCAGCTGACCTGGACAGGTACTGAATGTGCAACTCTTAGATTACGAGTCTTATGCTCTAAAACTGAACTACCATGGCTCCCCAATGATGGGTTTAGTGTTTCAAAGTATTTTTGAGATCTCTTTGTACATACTTTGGCAAATATATATATAACATGCCAATTTATATGATATTACAGTATATGGAATCGACCATTCAGAAATGTGTTATTGGTGGGCAGGTTTGGCATTTCACAAAGTTGTTTATTCTGATGTTGGAAAGGGTGAATAACATTATGTTGCCCCAAGGTATACCCATATCCTAAAGGTTAGTTTTCAGAATGGGTACTACAACTTTAACTCAGAAATTTTCATCTCCCCAAAATACTCGATATAATGACAAATAGACCTTAAGACCTAGGTTGAAGAGGTTATTCATTATGCCATATATCCATGTGGTGGCATAAGCTTTCTCTTGTTAAAAAAAAGAATGGACACAAGGTTTTTTTTTTTAAAATGAAAGCTTCTTTAATTACGATTCAAGTCCGACTATAAAGTTCATCTGTACTACTCTGAAGACTGAATCCACAGCGAAGGCCTGACTAGTTTGTTGGACTCAAGATACCTGTGAAGTCTGTCATGTATCATTCATTCCATGGTTTAGCAAATACAGCTTGTTTGTGATACAGGATAATGGTTGATGAGGGCAGGTATGGTCCTTTCCAGGTTTAGATACTGGTATCACTGTTACTTCTTTCTATGTCAACAAAAGTTGTCCATTTCCCAAATTTTACTGCTAATGTTTAATAGTGTACTGACAGATTATGAGGTAGTGGTGCAGATATGATGGAAAATCCTGGTTAGTTTATCAAGGAAAGGTGGAAAAGAAATCAAGGAAATATGGAGACAGAAAGAGCAACCTTCACAATGAAAACCAGGATGCAAAAATTTTTTTTTGTCATACTCAACTCGAACACTGCTGAAATTGCAAAGACCATGTCATTAACCCATTCTGGATGGTGTACAATTCCAGTTGTATGTCCACTACATTTTGTCTACCACTCTGTAGAATTGTGCCTTTAACTGTGCAATACATCATTATTTTCTGTGTACTCTTTTGAAAAGAAGAAAATAAAGACTGATGGTACACAAATGCTATTTCATACAGTGAAAGCATGATTTAAAAAATCTTGGTCAGCACTGAAGTCAAGTGATGACAGTGATGTGCCTGCTGAATTAGCTGAAAATATAGATAATTTCATGTGGAAAATTGACATTTTAGATTGGAGATTGTTATCTTCACTTCATCAAAATGAATGGAGTCGATAATTGGTTACCTGAAGATTTGATTACATACACTAGTTTTCACGTGCAGAGAACTTGGCAGAGCGCACTGTAGCAGCAAGTGATGGCAGTGTTGTTGATGCTGAATTTGATGAAAATATAGCCAATTTTGTTGGGAAAATTGAAATTTTAGGTAGAACAGATTATGATCTTGACTTTGACAAAATGAAGAGATAACAACTAGTTAGCAGATAATTTAACTGCGGAACTTTAATGTGCAGAAATCAAAAATGTAAACAATACTGATTCTAGTGATGGCAGTGATGTGTGATATGGATGCCAATTTTGATGAAAATAAATACCAATTTGGCGAGGGGAATTAATATTTTAGGCAATGGGAGTCATGACCTTAACAACATCGATTGAACTGAGTTTATGACAACTAGAAATCTGGTATTTTTTAGTCGGAAAATGACAATGATGTTTATTGTTCTGAAGCTAACTGGACATTCTGAGGACTTGTTCCTATTCCTAAAGATCACTCATACACCAATGTTGGATGTGTGCGTAATATTGTTAAAGTTAACTGCATTCCTGGAAATGAACCAAAATAAACAGAACAAAATCCCAATATTATTACATCAGAATTTAGAGTGGAACAAAAAAAAAAAAAAAAAAGGAAAAAGAAGAAAATTAACACTATTTTGTTTTTCCAGTTAGGATCTGTTCATGCTCTCCAATTATCATTTGAATAAATGTATTATATAACTGTAATTACCTTTGATATTCTTGACGGATTTTTATTATTTTTTCAACATCTTACCTGGCAAATTTTGTTTCTTTTACTTAACTTTACTTCCAACTGAACTTTTTACATCTGGAAATTTTGAAGGCAAAATGACTCAAAGTTTTTAAAAACTTATTTAAAAACTTGTCTTGTGAAGACAGACTGACCAACATCACTGCATTCTCTCACGCTGATAAACCAATGGCATACAATTGAATGTCTGTAATCGGTTAACAGGTCTCTAGTATACTCATTTTGCCCCATTCCCACCCCTGAACTAACTCCAAAGGTAATAATGAACAAATATCTCCATTAAATTTCTCAAATGGAAGCAGAATGGTTTCAATGCTGAACCTGGATACATTGAAATTTAAGATGTGAGTTTATTCTTATTAAACAATTCTGTCAAGCAACAGTAAACCCCAAAAGCAAGTCCACTGACTGGAGATGAACTATGGTTTTCAGTTTTTATTTGTGTCATCTTTAACTTTTTGATCTTTGTATTTATTAGTCATTAACTACTTGGCAAAGTTACATGTTTACAAAGATCTGGCATGTCCACGTCTTTTGAAATAATCATCATTCTCATTCCAGATGCGTAGATGTGTTTCTAAATGAAAATTTACTTCAACACAAAGTTAAAGTACTTTACTTAATGATCATATTACAACTCAACTTCTTTCATCAAATCATTCCATTTCCATTAACCACTTCTGCAGTCCATTCATTCTCATATCACAAATTTCTCGTAGTTTTTAATTTTATCTTACACCTTAACATTCCAATTTTAATACGCAACACAAAATTTATTACCAACTGGAGTGCTATGCAAGAGTCCCTTAAATGGACTGTGCTCTACTGGGAAAAAAGTATGTCTGGGAATTCAAGACAAAATTATATCTTTCTTTTGAACTGCTAACTATCAAAACCACTTCTGATATTCTTCAGAGACAAAATTTTCAAATTGGCTGGTGTGGTGGTTATACAGGATGTCAGATTGGCACTATTTTCACTAGGACAAAGCAGACATAAGAAGACTTTTGGTAAAAGCCCGATGTCATAATCAAACTCTCTATTCAGGGCAAGCAGTGATAAAAAGATTTTCAATACAGCCATCGTGGCGGCCATCGACATTTAGGACCAACGAGGTATCATAAAAGTCTATTTGTGAAAACCCCATGTTGATATTGCCATCCATTTGGGACAGTAGAGATATCAATATTTTCAGCATAGCTACACTGGTGGACATGTTTGAGGGTTAGTCAAAATCACTTTTCATTTAAGAAGAATAATGAAAAGATTTTTTATTTCAATATGGCCATATATTGGACATTAGATCATCGACATTTTAATTTAGGATCAAAAAAACATTCTAAGAAGCCATTCAGTGAAATAACATGCTGCTATGACTATTTATTCCGGTGAAGTTGTGATAACAAGATTTCAAGTTAGCCACTGTGGCAGCCAAATTACAAATCAGATCAGCCCCATTTTCATTTACAACTAATTAGACATCACAAAAAGTCTTCTGGTGAAAACAACACAACAATGTGACTTTCCACTCAAGAGGAGTGGCTATAACAAGATTTTCAAGATGGCTGCTGTAGTGGGAATATTATTACTGGACTAACTAGACATCACAAGAAGTGTTTTAGTGAAAACCTCATGTTGATATGACCATCAATTTAAGAGAAATAGCAGGAACAATAACGGAATTTTTTAAGATGGCTCATGTCGCTGACATACTGATCAGATAGGCACCATTTTCTTTTAGGGCCAACAATATATGGAAAGCCTTTTTTTTAAATAGTAAAAATCTCATGTTGACATGACCAATGATCCAAGACAGGTAGTAAAGACAAGATTTTCAAAATGGCCACCATGTGGCAGCCATACTAGAGGTCAGATCAGAACTATTTTCATTTGAGACCAACTGGTCAAACCCAAAATCCATATGACTTTCTGTTCAAGAGTTGCAATAACAAAATTCTCAACACATCTGCCAAGGTGGCCATCCTGGACAACATATCAGCACCACTTTTATATAGGATCAGCTATACATCATAAGAAGTCTTTTAGTGAAAAACCCATGTCAATATGACCATTCTTGTGGAAGAAGCAGCATCAACCAGATTTTCAAGATGGCCACTGTGGCAGCCATACTAGGCATTAGATTGGCATAATTTTTGTTCAGGACCAACTACACATCATAAGAGGTTGTTTTTTTTTAGAGATATGACCTTCCTTTAAAGAGTAGTGACAAGTTTTTAATATGTCCACTGTGGTGATCAAATTGGATGTCCAAGTAGCACAGTTGTAACTAGGGACCAACTGGACAATGGGATGAATGTGTATAAAGTTTCATGGCAATCCTCCAGGTAGCTGAGTAGTAGCAATAACAAAATCATGCCAAAGAACAGACAGACAAAAAGATCAACCCACAAGCTCTTCTCGTCTATGAAAGAAAATAATACCATGTTAAAATTAGTTTCCAGTGTTTAATTGTTAACATATCTGCATCATTATTACTGATAATAATGAGATAAAATTATTTTATGTCAGCAAGTTTTACAGGCAAAATAGTCTCCCTTTTCAGTAGGTTAAATTACACAAACAAGCTGGTTTCCATCATTGTTGCACAACAACAGTTTTATCACTTTGCATTCTTCCCAATTAATAAAGGTATAAACCGTTTTAATATCGATTTGTTTTCAAACTACTAGCTATTTGTCATAGTTGAATGCATTGGACTGTGTTGTCTGTAAAATTTAGTTGACCCACCTGCCCTGCACTGTATCGTTCTGGCTCTTTTTTCTGACGCCCTGAACGTCGCAATCCATACAACTCTGGGTCCTCTTGCCACATCTTAAACCAGAATGAAATCAGCGATTACATAACTGTCTTGTACAAAGCTTTTAGTAGTGCCAGCAGCCATTGTAAACAATAATTATGCAAAAAATCATTTCAGACTAAAAAGATTTTGACAACCGATGTTTGCATCTGTAACAGGGTATTAATTACATTCGCTCTTTAAATTTGTGGCAAGTACAAATTCCACACAAATGTGTAATTCATATTTAACTGTGAGTTGAAAGCCAGTGTCAACAAGTGGTGGTGGGATCCCTACAACTTTCTGCCAGCTCAACTAATACCTACACACCTTCTTGACCCCACCTACATATTGATTATGCCACTTTATTACTTTTTAAAGGCTCCGTTTGGCCTTGTATTGCTGATCTAGCTTAAATAACAGATGACCAGTCCAATAAGCAGTCTGTGTAGCACTGGAACACAACCCTATTTAACCAACTACCAATATTTATATTGTGTTGATTTGACCTATTTTGCCAGAGATAAAATTTATATCAAAAGAAAAAAGTGCAAATCATGTCACTCGAATCCAACACATCCAAGATCTTGCAGATATAAAACTATTTACCAAATTTTATTAAAATCAGATGATTTGTCCTTCCTGCTGAAAGGCACATCAATGCATGAAAGGCAATAGGAACAAAGTACCTTGCCTTGAAGCACATGACAGCGGCTCACCAAAGCTGATCTAGACAGGATCCAAATCCATGCCCTTCATAATGTAACTGTGTCATGCTAACCACCTGGCCGCTGTTAATCCCTCAAACTCGATGAGAAATAGTCTCTACAATGCTAACAAGCTCTGCCAATTATCACCTCATTCATGTGTGCTGATGTGATGTATTACAATGATAATATCAGCTTATTTACTCAGATCAGATCAAATTTCTAACTCTAGTGTGGTAACAAGCTCAGTTAATCAGATACATCATTACCTTATAAATGAGCCTAAATCGTGCTAATAATCAACTTTATCCAACATCAGGATCATGTATGACAAATTAACAAGTCTGATCAAAATCTAATCTGATACTGCATGGCTAGAGGGTTGACAAGTTCAATAATTCTAATGCAAAATCACCTTAGTGATACACATTTATCTCATGATCATATTCATTCAGAATTTGATCTAACCCTACATGCCAAGTTTGACCAAAAGTTCAGCCTCTAGATTAGTAGCAGGTACTGGCAATTAGTTCCAAGATCACCACATTAAAAAGCACTGGCCTCACTACAAACAAAGCCTATTCAATATCTTGATGATCTGAGCCAATCTACAGAGTTTTATCAAAATCAGCTTGAAATAATGCCTTACAAACGATAACAAACTCAGCCAATCAGATGCAAGAGCACTTCATTAGTAAGTGTATTTCTTGCTCATAATAAGCTAACTGGATATACTGAGGATCTAAGCCTTCCTCAAGTTAAAAACTGCATCAGACGTACAGTCTAGCATGGTAAAGAAAGCTCAGCCAAACTGATGCATCATTATCTCATTAATATACATGGCTAAAGCTCATTAGTGAACTCTTTTGATCATGCTAGCCCATATACCAAGCCTAATTGAATCTGATCGGAAATTGCCCTCCTATGTGATAGCAAGCCCAGTCACCCTCCAGAGTGGTAACATTCTGTCAATATGAAGCACCAGGATTAATGGACTTTGCTCATTATCTAGCACATATGATTATTATAAGCCCACATTACAAGTTTTATTAAATCATTTAATGAATATGGCCCCCCTGAGTGGTAACTAGCAACTGTTGGTGGACATCAGCTCTCCCACTACACATTAATACACAGGATCGTATTGCAAACTCGCTTGAAGGGACTGACGCTCTACTGCCCGAAATGAATTTCTAGGAATCCAAGACAAGACTGTTTCTTCTTTTTAACTATCAATACTTTATCCACAATGATGACCATATTGATACAAGGGGTGAATAATCAATACAAAACAATACTTAACCTATACAGTTACTTTAATCTTCTGCAGTTTTGAATTATTAGTCATTTGCCTTTTCATTCTTTAAAGTGAGAATTCATTAAGACTGCCACAGCAAGAAACAGGCACTAATTTCTGTCAGTAAAAAAGAAAAACTAATGACAACACCTACTTATCTTCTATAAATTAACAAACACAAGGTGGCCAACTTGTGCAGTTTCAAGCATGTCCCCACATCCCATTGTCACCATTTCCATGCTGATTATTTTATCTCTTCAGCGCACTCCACCACTAATAACATATATCAGCATAAACCGAGGTCTCACTAGGATTTTACAACTAGGAGTCCAGGACTCCCAGTTTGGTAAAAATAGGAGTCCTACCAGCAAAAGTTGCAGTCCCCTCCCAGAAAATGTTGAACTTTGCAGATCAGAAGAACTGTTGGTTGCCATTGAGTTTAATTTCCACATTCTTTATAACACTGACATGTACAACCATTTCAGTCTATTCTGCACGTCTTGTCATTCTGCACAACGAAAAATCATTTCTGTAAACATTGGATCACGTGTTATTTTGGTTGAAAATCCAATTTGTATCAAGAAAGAACGATCGTCCTTTAATTAAGTGATATTCATAAAGTGTATAAAAATAACCCACATTTCTGTTCTAAATTAGTATAAAAATGTGATTTCTAAAATGTCAACATGAAGACCCAATCTATGACCTTCATGAACTTGTAACCCAGAAAAACCTAGTTAATATTTATCTTTTAGAATCATACAAATAAATACATTATTTAAATAACAGAACTGTTTACTTTAGAACAATGCTGTATCTTAATCCAGGTTTCTAATTTTGCAAGTTGTCCCACACCTACTTTTTCGTCTGCTATCCAATTTTTCAACTTGCATCTTGGACGGATTCTCAAGAAAATCCCAGGCGTATAGTCTGTTTCTAAATTCTTTAGTAACTTTTTACCCATAAACGAGACATTGTAAACTCATGATATCATATTCATTGTTGTTTCTCTTCAACATAACTGCTTTTTTAAAAAATAAAATAATGAACTTTTACTAATTTTTTTACAAAATCGGTTTAGTTTGCTTAATAGCTCTTGCCATTTAGTGGCATTGTTACGTTGAATTCTGTAAAACCAGCTAAAAATATGACCTAGATCATTGGCTGAAATGCTGACAGAAAGAGTCTAAAGTAATATATTTCATTTCCAGAACCTGATGCATAAACATGAAATCTTTTCAAAGCCATGCGCAGAATAGGCTGCCATTTCATGAGTCATGAAAACATAGGGGTGGTATCCCGTTTGTCCACAATTAGTATTATTTTGAACAGAATATTCTGGTGACAATTGCCGCTTTTCAATTGGTAAACAATGCAGAATTTTATTTTCGTCAATCGGTCGAATTCGGTATGCGTTTTGCGCCAATACTGGTGACCTTAAATGCGCAGAATAGCCCGACTGCGGCGCAAAATCTTGTTTGTCCTTCAGGGTGAGACTGAATTTTGTCAATCCAAGGAATGGTCTTATTCCAAACAATAAGCCAGGCATCACACACTTTCTTACACTTGGTTACTATCCCATCCAAACTATCAGTTCTAGAAACTTTTGCATCCTTTTCAATCTTATTAAAATCTTAGTTTACCGCTTAACTGCAAAATACTTATCCAAATTTGCAAACGACGTTTTGTCCAAGTCTTGATTTCGAGGTCGCACACACTATTTATTTGGCTACAATCAGAAATGAACACAATAATGGAAGCTAAAGTTCTGATATACTCTTATAATAACTACATGTGCATCTGGGGGGTTTTCTGCCTCTGAATTCAGTCACAGTAAATATCATCACATTTTCCCACCCAAGCAGCTAGTCAAAGTCTTCGAACTTGCCGCTCAGCTATTGCTTAGTGTTCTTCTGATGTACTTTTACAAATACAGCAAGCACATCTTGGGTCTTTTAACCATTGAATTCTGTCATTGTAAATATCAGCACAGCTAAAATGAACAATTAATCAACACATTCTCCCACTCAGTAGGTGGCTGAAGTAGGACTGGCAAGTCTTTGACTTTGCTGCCCAACTATTTGCATGTGTACGGAGGACTCCAGCATGGGGGATTTTCTGTGTCCCAGATCAAAAATTTGCATCCAAATACACATAATTATGCATTTCCGAGACCTCTGATAAAGAACACATTCCAGATTTGTTCCCTATGTATGACTTTAGTATTTTACTGATTATTTAATAACCAAATTATGTAAAGTTTCTCTGTTGCTTTACGTCTGGTCTATTTGCTCCGATATGAGAGCCACACTTCTGATGTGTCATGCAGAGAAATATGTCACATTTAATTCTGATTGGTGGTTATTCTACAAGTCCACAGTAAAAACCACCCATCAGAACTGTGGCATATTCACTGTGTGACACAGTGGAAGTATTGACATCCACACTAGACGAAGAAACGTCACCCAAATCTGGCTATTAAATGATCTGTAATGTACTTAAATCGTACATGGGAAACAAGTTTGTAATGTCTCCATTTATGCTGATGCATGTAATCAGTGACTGAACATGCTGACAAGCTAATAACAAGTTGGCACAAGATCAGCTTGGGGCCTGTTTCCAAACCATGAGTCATAGTCACCTTGTTCAGTTGTATAAGGGGAATGGATGTTGTCAATAATTTCCTTTATCACTGTCAGAAACAAGTGTCTGCGACCACAACAGTTGTTTTGCATCTGCAGAAAGCACAATGTGAAGGATTGGGTTGTCAGTGATCACTATTCCCATGCTCTGACTTGTGCTATTTAAGATTTCCTTTGCATGTGGACAATGCACTATTTCTTCTATTTTGAAGATGGCATTGAAGTGAATTACAAATTTAGGTGAAGACATGAAACTGGTAATGTTTTAAAAACATTCATGCAGTGCAAAGCAAAGGGCATGGTGATCATGAGGAGTTCTGCACCTGATCAAATGGAGCGAATGAAACTGCACAAAAGACTGAATAATAATCACTGATGCCTAATAGATAGTGTCTTTGGAAGTACTTTTTATATCTTGTCAAGGATGAGAATGCATATGAACAGATTACAAGTCTGTCTGTCTGTACTCTTCTTACTAGAAATACAACCAATAACTCAAAACAAATTGGCATCACCAACAGACTGACCTTTTAAAGATGAAAAGACCATGCAATTTGATACATTTATCGTTTCACCACTGGTTGAAACCATCTCTGATATTCATGAGCAATAACAAGACTTCTGGTGAACTTCTCATGTCAATGTCACTATCCATTCATGAGTAGTGATGAGGAGATTTTCGTGACCATTTCAGCCACCATATTGGATGCAAGACTGGCACCATCATCACTTAGGACCTACCAGACACCATAAGAAGTCTTTTTCTGAAAATTCCATATTGATACAGCCATCCATTCAGTAGGTGCAGCAAAAACAACATTTTGGAGATGGTCACCATGGTGACAATACTATGTCACATAGGTGCCATTTTCATGTAGGACCATCCAGTCTTGTAGGTGAAACTCCCTGGCACTATGACTTTCCATCTTGAAGGAGTCATAATGAGATTTCCAAGATAGCTGCCATTTTGTTGACACAGGATATTGGCACAATTTTCATTTAAAACCAACTAGACATCACAAAACCCAATATAACCACCATGGTGGCCATATTTGAGGTCAGCAATAACAAGAATTTTATGACAGCCAGCATGGTGGCCAAACTGGAGGTCAGACAGGCAACATTTTCATTTAACAAAACATCGTAAGAAGACGTCTGGTGCAAACCCATGTCAATATGACTTCACATTCAGGATGACAAGATTTTCAAGATGGCTGCCATGGTAGTCATATTGAATGTCAGACTGGTACAATGTTCATTTAAGACCAACTAATCACAAGCCTTTTGAAACATGACGTTGATTTGACCATCCAGTCAGAAGGAGCAGTCAAGATTATTTTTAAAGATGGTTGCTGTGGAGGCCATACTGGATGTCAGGATATCACCATTTTCATTTATGGATCAACTAGATCTTAGGATGAAACATGTGTAAAGATTCATGGCAATCTCTGAAACAATACTAGCGATAATAAAGTTGTGTTATCGTAGAGTTGGATGGACAACAAATGGCTATCCCATAAACTCCTTTGGTTTGTGACTAAAACTTGAAAACCAAACCAAAGTTGGCCAACATGTTCTTTTTTCCCTGTGTTGAGGAATACCGTAAAAGACAAACACACTCATCAAGTTTCTTGACTGTACACATCAAAGAATAGCATCTGAGAAACAATTAATAAAAAAATAACATAATGTTGATAACATAATGTAATCAACAGAGTGTGAAAATTAGATCAGTTACAACTTTTCCAAAATGAATACAATCAAATTTCATCACTGTCAGAGAAACTGGGCTAAATGCAACAAAAGGCCTGAAATCACCTACATGGCTGACTAACATCCAAACAAAAGGTAGCCAAGAAATCTGGATCAGTGGTATTCTTTCTGGATACATTACTTCAAATGCTGCTAATTGCATGTATTATAAAAATAACTTTCGATTTTTTCTCTTATTTTTACTATATGCATCCATTATGACATTAACAACATTTGCCCACTGTTGACAGACCTCAATGACAGAGATTTTCGTCAATGCTGATCCATTTTGAAAAAAAGTAAGATAAAGTTTTTATGTATATTTTTAGTTGTGTCAGTTGTATTTATGGCAGATCAGCCCTGTTAGTAAAAGTTTGAAAGGCCTCTTAGAAAACTCTTGGTCAAATCTTGTCAAATTCCATCAAACTGTTTTGGAGAAGTTCTATGAACTTCTTTTTTAACCTTAAGCAACAGCTGGCTATATCTGGCAATGAATTAACATTGTTTGAACTATGACGCGAAATTAAGTTGTTTTTTTTAACCCTAACCCACAGGATCAAGAAAATAAAACTTTATTGACACAGCCTAAATTTCACTGATCCAACTAACATCAAACAGAACCCAGATCAGTTTCTAATTTAACATTTATCATTCATTAACCCTTTCATCACTATTGACCCGTTTTCCGGTCCAGGGGAAGTAAGTCCGTAAACACTGTGGACCGCTTTACCGGTCTGGAGCAGTGTTCTTCTCTAACGTTATAGTACCTGACTATATAAATTCCGGGGTACCTCTAATAACTTCCTTCTTGTAACGTAGATATTATATTTGGATTATCTCGTGGGTTTAGCTTGTATACAGCTAGAAATATGGAACAAAGTAGGTACTTTTAACGAGTTTTCTGAATGGTCTAATTTGCATCCAAAGTGGCGGAGTTCAAAGAAAGATCAGATGAAAGTGAAGTGTTAGATTTTGAATTATCTGAGGATTTTTACCAATTTCGACCTAGTACAGTTGGATAAAAATGAGAGAAGACATCTGGAGAGACAATGGCATGCGCTTGTGGGTGACAGTGATCACAATGAAGAGGACTTTGAAGGTTTTGAACCAGAGGAATTGTACGCTCCACGTAATTTTGTTTGGATGAAGTTGGAGAACCAAAGAGATTTGTTACAGTTTTCTGAGAGAGAGCTTGACCCACCCGAGTGTTAGATGGCTCCAGGAAAGCTTTGGAATATTTTCAAATATTCTATTTAGATGAAGTTTTTGGAAACATTGTCCATCTAACGAATTTGAATGTGACGATCAAACGTGCAAGAGGCGATACAGGTGTGTGGACAGATCTCACCTTGATGAAAGCTTCTACCTGCCAAATACATGAAAGAAAGACTTGTGTTGCTACTGGAATTATTCATGAGTACATCTAGGGTCAACTGAACAAGTTTTGGGAACATTCTAAGTTTTCTAAGAAGTAAATAGATCATTACTTGTATTTTACCTGTTGTGTTACCTGTCTGCACCTGTATTTTAACAGTTATAACAGATCTGCACATTTTAGTGAATTAGTCATAAAATTTGATTTTTAACCTTGATTTTGACACCTAATCCAGGCAGTTATCTTTAAAATTGGCAAAGTTATGTTATTTCAAAGTCAACAAGTCATTTTGCTTTACAACTCCAAAGTTACTTAGTGTTGAGGACTCTATGCCTACAAAGTTACATAGTGATGAAAGGGTTAACATCATCTCAAAAATATTTCACCAACCAGACTCATGAATGAAGTGCATTCTGTGCATGTTTTGTATTTTTCCAAATACTCAGTACAAAACATCACAGTCTCTCCTTTGTCCTATTTCAGCCATTCATGTTAATTTTCCATTTGCTTCTTTAGCAATGAGATGTGGCTCAACTATAATGCCATCAATGTAAATAAACACAACAGCTAAAGTCCAGAAATATTTATGCTCACAAACAATTAATCTTTAGAAGTTACACACCTCTCTATCAACTCCTGTACTTGATTTCCTTGATCGACCAGATCTATCTAGGGAAGACAGCTGAGAATCAGTGTCTATTTGCAAGTTACTGGTGTCGTCTTCTTTCATCTTGTCTTTCTTCCCCCTCGTAATCATCCTGTCAATGTCCACACCTTCATCTTCATCTGATTCACTATGTGACTTGGAGTCACTGCCAGATTTGGATGAGTCTGAAGAATTGTCAGAGTCTGAACCTGAATCTGAACCAGATTCACTGAAAAGTAATTAAAAAAACCAACTACAAAGTTTGCAAGATACTGCAAGGAAATGTTTGCATGATGTATTTTTATGACTGGGTAGAAAATGATGAAAATTTATCCTTACTGTTAGATTATTTTTCTGAATGAATTCATTTAAAATCACCAAATTACAATATTCTGAACATGCAAATCCAATAAGCAGAAAAGTGACAATGTTATTTTTCCCCATCAATGATACCCCACTGTTCCTGGAGAAACAAGCTGTACTGCTGAATAAATCTTGGTAAGCAAGTCAAAGTGCCCAGTCTCAGTGCTAAAAGCATATTTATCACAAGATTTCTTGAAATAATTGGTACAGACCAACCACCTTGAGCAGAATGAAAATCAGGATTACAAATGCCAAAAAAAATAAATAAATCAGGATTTGGAGAAAAAGACAGGATCAGTGTTTGCAACCATATATTTAGAAAACCTTTGCAAAAGAATTAACAGCTCCACGGTCTTATACTATTTACTTAACACAAAAAGCTTATGCTACAGTCATACCATGAAATCATTTTTCCATTTTCATTTTTTATACTAATATTTAGTGTTAGTTCAATCAACACACTAAATATCAGCATAAAAGATGACAACGGACAAATCATACATTTTCATGGTATGACTGCAGCGTATTCCTTGCTGAACTTATGCATCATGTTTATTCTCTCTGAAGGAGGTGCAGTCATTATGAATCAAAAGTTAACGTTTGGGCAATTTTTGAAGTCGGGAGTTTGAGTTAAAAGACAATCAGAAAATAAGAATTTATCTACTTTTTAACCAAACATTTAGGTTGAGTGGCAGCAGGTCTGTTGTTACAGCATCAACCTGGGAAAAAATGTTTAAGCAATACTGCGACAAATTTGGAAGGGTGGGCACAGAGACCTACTTTTGGTGTCAGATGAAACTTCACACCAAGATGCATCCAATGTGCAAGTGTCTCCTCAAACAGTAAAGGCAAAACACAGTTACATCACAAACAGATGATCAGAGTGAAAAAGTGAATCAAAGGTCAGTTTCTCAAAGGCTATAACCCAATTCACCACCCCTATAAAACCAACATAAATAGTTGTTGTTGTTGTTGGGTTTAATGCCATTTTTCAGCACAAGATAGGCTATACATGGCAGCCAGTATAAATGGTGGAGGAAGTACCCGGGAAAACCCCAGAAAGAACCACCAACTCATGAGAAGCTACTGACAAGCTTTCTCACGTACCCACATTGGCTGAGCCTGAGCCTTGAACCCATGCAGACAGAGGTGAGACGGCAGTGATCCGTAATGGTGAGCACTTTAGACCGCTCGGGGCCCCAACATAAATAGTAATATACAAGTCTATGTCTTTAACTGTTGTGAACTTCAGCACTAGTAGCAATAAAAACCATTTTCTTGTGGGTATCTATGACCCTGACCACTAAACCATAAAATTTTGCTGAAATAAACAAATGTAGAACACTTTCAGTCATGTAAAAAAAAAAATTTTCTCCTTTTTTGGGTCATTATGACCTTGGTTCTTTGTGTCATCATGACCTTGACCTTTCAGTTTCTCATCCCAGCATCACTAAACTATATTTCTGTCATACCACCAAGGCATCCATAAAACTGGTTCAGGGATGTTCTCTGATTTCACCATTTCCATTGTTTGCACATTCATGGTCTTGACCTTTAACCTTTCTTGCCTTAACATTAATAGGCTTCTTCTTTTACCCCAGTTCAAGAAATCCATGAAGATGGGCAAGTTTATTATGAGTGGAAGTATATTTATTGTTTGGAAACTATTTGATTTCTTTTCATGACAGTGACATTGACCTTTTGACCCCAAAATTTAAAGGTTATATCATAACATCACCTAAAAGTCATCCACAAAGTTCGGTCAAGCTATGTGGTATAGAAGGTAGGTTATTGTGTGGAATGGACAGTACCATGCTACATCTTATGGGAGGGGGTGGGGTGCTTCAAAATAATTTGTGTTGTAAAACATCTATGCTTCCACTTAAGAACCATCAAAGAAATTGCAAAGCCTATGTCATGGGGTATTACTACAAAATATTTAGATATTTTATGAAAACCAAGTCTGACCATGTATCTTTAATGATTGAAGAAAAATATAAGTGAACCTGTCCATAAATAAACTCAAGGGATCACATACAAATGTCAATTATATGGAGGAACCTTTTCACCGAAGTAGATAACTGAAAATAAATAAAGGGCTCAAACTAGCACATGAATTTTTCATTTCTGCATTCAAATTTGAAAATGACCCCACAATAAAAAACAGCTTAGAGCTGTGCTCTCTTAAAATGTAATGTTATCCAGAAGTACCATATCTTGGTACTAACGCACAAATGAACCTCCTCTAAGGTCCAATTATAATAGCATAAAACAGTCAAAGCCAGGATCCTTGTGACAACCAAAATGGCTCATCAGTCACCAGTAATTGCTCACATTGTTGAGCTGTGCTGCTAGAGGAACTGGAGCTAAACTCATTACATAAACATCCACTACATTGCATGGACTGCTGTATGTGACAATGACTTGATGAAAACAAGATAAATTGCCACTGACCTTATTTGTTTATTCCTCAAGACAAAATATTAAACTCACAAGATTAGTTAACCATCAGTAAAGTGATCAACAGGGTAACATCTAAGGTATTTCAAATACTTAATATATTTATCAATTGGAGAAAAAAGATCAGGTTACAGAGAGAAAAAACAATGCACAACATATTGGGGGACAAGTAAAATAGAAAAAGAAAAGTGAAGAATGAACCAAAAACATTAACAAAAATATAAGCAAAAAAATCTCTGTTTTGAATTTTTTTTAAATGCCTATTTCAAATATTTATTTTTTAAACAAGACAGCCACTGCTATGATCACCTTTATCTTTTCAACAACATCAACAACAGGCCATTTTTCCGAAGGACTGCCCTACTTTTCAAAGACAAATATTGTAACTTTGTAAAATTTCAAACAGCAGATACATTATGAATGACAATTTTCTCTGTTGTGGATCATGCAGACAATTTCCAGTTAACCTGAACAAAGTTTACTCAAAAGCAGTACAAGTCTTATATGCAACTAAGAATTAACCTTAAGCATACAAAAAATTCAACATCAGAATGTTCAGTACCTTTCATCATTTCGTTGCAATTATATCTGCAGTTTTAATCGTAAATTGTTTTGTAATTCAACACTGCTCTGAAAAAAGTAAACTTTATGCCTGAGTAGTGGAAGAAATTGCAGTTCTCTGCAGAACATAAACAACTTAATTCCTCAATTAGTATTTCCTTTATCGAGTCTCATCTGCAACAAGCAGCTGTATTTTTCTCACCCATCTCTTCTTCAAAGATAAAATTAATATTACAACAATGACTTGCTTTTGATGCAACTAGCTATATTTGTAAATTGTTAATTGTGAGGTGATCCAAGTGTATTGTAACATTTCATGTCATCAAACTGATACATAAACAGTGAGATACAAAAATTAAATTAACAAGGAGTTTCTGGGCTGCAAATTTCACAAGATTTCATTGAAACAACATGACACTCAACACCTGCATACTGAGCCATGGCCAACAATGATGAAATTCAATCAAAACATCAACAAAACTATTGATAACACCATCACAAAAGCATCCACTGTCTTTCTTTTCCATTAACAGTGGTTCAACAAGAAGCACTAACCTGGAATCTACTGATCCGGATCCAGATCCCGATTCCTCAGATTTATCTTCATCCTCCTCCTCTCCATCATCTTCTGTTTTTATGGTGGCTTTTCTCTTGGCTGCATTATACTTGTTGTAATTCTTGTCATTTTCATAGTCAGTGCTTGGAAGTGAAGTGGTTGTTCTCCCTTCAGATGATGATGTATTCAGCGGGCCAAACAGGGGAATGTTGAAGTCTAATTTAGAAATGTCAACCTGTAACAGCCAGTGAGTAACTATCAGTCTTCTTTCATTTTTAGATGTCACATTAATTTTACAAATATTTCAGAAACTGCATACAGCTTAAAAGAGCTGGAACTCAAGAAATAGTACACATGTAAATTGTCAATCGTTTCAAGATAAGGTCATGGTATGTAGGTTACTGTGATTCAGTTTACCCATTATACTATCAAGTTGATCTATTTTTGCCAACTTTAAATGTTTTAGTGCTTTGCTAATAAAACTGGGACAAAAGTTCCAAATGCCATCAGGGCCAGAAATAAGATCTAATATGTAAGAAATGTGATGACATGATGCTAAAAAAGCTCTTTAAAAATAAATGCATAAAAAAATTTAAATGTTAGAGCTGGGTCAAAAGTTAAATTAGTACAGACCAGTTTTACACAACTAGAGGCCTAATGTGGATAAAATGCGAAAGACTGTCCATGATATGTGCTACCTCTTAAAGTTTATGCTTAAACATCTCACTTCATAATTGTTCCTAAGCCTCTATTTTGTTAAGGGTAATAAAATACACCCTTGTTTCCTATTAAATCATCTACAAAGAAAGTGAAGCTAGGAATCTGTTTTTGGTAATTTCAAATATTTGGTAAATGTTTAATTTAAACACTGAGTCCATTAAATATTTTAATCTGCTGATAAAACATTTAATCAGATTTGAATATGTCATCAACTCAATAATCTGACAATTCATTAGATTTTATTCCTTTAAAATAGGATTTTATTTATTTTATTCCTTTAAAATAGTTACACTTTGTGTAACCTGCTACTATAAAGTACTGGTTTGTTTCACTATACATGCATTTTGTTACGTCATCTTAAACATGACTAGAATAACTAACACAACACATTTAGTATAAAATGTTATAAATGTTGAGACATTTAATAATGTTGGACTATGTTTTCCCAAGTTCAAAGCATTTTTCAAAATCTCTGAACTTAAAACAATTTGCCACATCTCTTGTTTTTTGTCTGGTATATCAGTAAAGGATTCGGCAATAATGATTGCAATGCATCTCATTGCTCTTGTACCTTGCTTAAATTTATGTAGTTACATTTAAGTACCATTTTCAAGGTTTTTCTAACAAAAAGCCTAACAAAGCTATCAACAGTCCATCAAATGTTAAAATTTTAAGGTTCAGCTTCTAGATATTGAATCAGGATTTACTAGATATAGGTGCTTTTACTTTCAGTGCATGCTTCCAAGCTTGTCTCTTTGAATCACTTGGTGATAAAATTAAAATACAAGTTGGGGAATCACATTTTACACTGATAAAAACGCAGAATTTAGTTCTATTTATTTACAGGTGCATTTAATTTGGAAACTCCATGAATTTTTTAAAATTCTTCATAAATCCATCTGCTTATAATAATGCCAATTTTATTTTCCATCGAAAACAAAGCATGTCATAGAACATGAAAAAGTACAAGTAAAAAGCTTTATTCCAAGTAAACAGCAGCTGCACTCATTATCACACCAACTTTTGTCTCTTTAATCCTGATACCAAAACTGCTCAATAAAAGTTTTACCATACAATCACCAAAAGTGAAGGAAAAATTCCTTTTGCCTTCCTTTGACCAATGGATGCTCACTCTCTGATATTCATATTTTTTCTAATAAATTCTAAATGCAAATATTTGACTGGTAAATTTTGTTCACAAACTTATGCAACTTTCACATAAATATGCAGTAGCATGGCAGATTTTCAATATGACTGTAACATTGGGGGTTGCTTGCTCTAAATCCCCCAATTACCCTGTTCTATATATGTGCAAATTCCAAAACTAAGCACAAGGCACTGGTTATATAGAGAAATATTTTCTTCCTGGCGTCCATCTTTAAACTCCAATTTGTTTAGTTTACTGTTGGTTAAACCATCTAAGGAGTTGAATCTAATAACCTGTAACATGGTCCGCATTCAATTACTGCAATTTTTTCCAACTTTTGTAGCTCTGGTATCTAAGGCCTTAGTTGTGTATTGTGTATTGTTATCAATCACTTGTGTACAAGAAAAATACCCAACAAAAGTCTATGACAAGAGTCATGCTAACACAAGAGATAATTAAAATGAATACTGAAAACATATGAGTGTAATTCATGAAAGGCATTGTATATAGCAAATAAATATTGGTTAATTACTGTACTCTAGCAATGATTTCTATCCTCCTATAGCCAAAACATTTGGTTTTAAATTCGTTATAAAAAGTTTACAAAATATAAAATGAAACTGTTATAAATGAATACAGACATTTTACCAATTTTATAAATAACTACATTATAATCATTCTGAGATTGTCTATCGGGATGATGAGCAAAGAGAGATCAGACTTTACAAGGCTACAATGCCAAAAATTTTAAAGTTACTAATTGACCGCTTATACATTACTGGAACAGTTCACCTCCTGAAGAATCAACAAGCAATATTAGTGACAGAAGAGAATAAGGTTTTTTCACCTGTATATTAAACAGAATATAGATTGAACTATTAAAATACACATACTTCTTTCACTTTTGAATACTTATCTTCTTCGACCATCACCTTCAATATTTGCATGCAAACTATAGTAATAAAAGCCAATCTCTTTACTGAGGAACAATTATCCACAAATACTTTAATGTCATTCCATATTAATAAACAGTCTTGAAAATGAAAAAAAAAATCTGTTGTCATACAGAATACTTTTGTCATAAAATATGTGTACATGACTGATCACAAGTTCATATATCAAAAATGAACAGAACCATAGCTTTTTAAGAAAAATTTACTGGGAATGCTTATAACCTTCATAAATATGGGCCATTAACACAATTTACCAAGTTGAAAAGGTTTGTTGTAGATAATTGTTAAAGGTAGTAGTCATTTAAACATTATCTGGAAACAGACTTTGTGATTTTTGGCTAAATCAGCATTAAAACAAGAATAACTTTTGACTTTAGAATGCTCCCACTATAACTAATGCTGTTTAACACAACATCTGAAATGTTTGTCACATCAAGTTCTGTTTAAAGACAACATTCTTTCATTCTCTAAAAAGGGATATATCACAACCCCATGAGATTGGCATGGAACTTCCAATGATACCTGAATCAATAGAAAAAATGGTGATGTTTAAACAAATCTTCTGTGCAATTTCTTCTTATTAAACCTAATGAACCTTCCATAATCTTTTGTAATAAAAAAAATACACTTAAAAATTTTCAAGAAAAATGATGGCAAAGTCACAAAGTCAATCTTAACTCGTAGTAAGTCGAGTCTGATAGGAAAGCTTATTTTAACTGTTTGTCCTCTAAAATACTGTTATATTTGAGTATTTAACAAACATAACGCTCTGCAATATAGACTGCAGATTAACAAATGAGGAACAAAACTCTATGTATGAATGTAAGCTAAAGCTATGATCAATTTACATTGTCTCATGTTTTGACTGATGTTATGATCGAAGTTTTTGAGCTATATACTAAGAAACAAGAGAAAAATACTGAAATTCACAGCTGTTGGCATTCAACAGTACATTCCCAAGTTCATACCATGGATATTAAAAACTATCAATTTACATCAAAAAAGTGATATTTTTCTTCCATAAGATTGCATGCAAATATTCTAAAATACTCTTGTTATATTGCAAAGTCCACAAAACATGCCAATTTTCTAAAAATGGGTCCATCTACAAAATTCAAAGTATCAAGGTCATTTGAAAGTCATATCACAGAGGGACTGAAAAAACGCAAAATTCCGGTGGTACAGATTCAATGATGCTGCATTTTACCCCAAAATTATAAGTGGGGGTTGCTCGTAAAATTGCAAAGAAAGTAACGGACTGTTAAGGGTATGCCTCGGAAAAAGTCTTAAATAAACACGTAAATTCCAATTTGTGAGAAAAATATTGATGAAAACATATTAAATACACTCTGCAGCATGCTAGAACTGTAAATACCATAGAAATTATGGTTGGAGATAAACGTATGCGAAACCCGAAGACCTCACTGCCGACTCCATTACTTCGCTCCAAGTACTCAATCCATCTTTAACTATGTGAGGTCTTCCACGACGTCAATGCCAGGAAATTCGAGACAACGGCTAAAAACATGCACAGCAAAATACATAAAAGAAGCCAAAACATCAAAATTGAATACACAAATCAAAAGAGACTTCAATATTAGGGGCGAAAAAAGTGCGCAAACCTTGCTCATTTTCTTGGCTCTAAGTTCTTCATCATGGCGGCTTGTTGCCTGTACTGCAACGCCGAGCGTAGGTGAAAAATTCCAATTCAATCACGTGCGTCTGAGGCAAGTTCTCACGCCAATAAGTCGTCCAGAAGTTGCAATAATGAATTCTGCAAACTTTTTACATAGTTTTGGTGAAGAAGATGTCACAATGATGTAAAAAGGAGACCAACACGTGTATAAGGGTGTTTTCAAAGCTGAAAACAGCAATTTTCTTGCATTTAAGAGATCCACATGGTTTCGTGACAAGATAAATCACTCTCAGAAATGAACTAATATACAGTTGCGATATCCAGAAATCCAATTCAAACGGTTTTACATCTCGAAATCTTCTCTAAACAACCCTGATCCATTGAAATATGACAACAGATATCTAGTGATCAACAACAAAAATGGCCGCCATGTCCTAACTATTGCTTATGAGAAAATGCATCATGGGATTGATCATCAGTGCCTAAACCCGAAATGTATGGTAGTATGCTAGTGTCATAACATTAGAAGTAGACCAAACGACTCCATATTTTCTTTCTTTAAAATAAATGTTCTGAACCAGGATCTTATACATCCACGTGCGTAAGTCCAATTATGAACGCAACTGTTCAAAATGAAAATAGTTAATATAAACCGACCATTTCATTTTCCATTGAGGGAGGGTATCCAAACCTTTCTCTGCCTGATAGAAAAAACAAACAAACAAACAAACCCCCCAACATATTACATCCATTATACCAGCTGATAAAAGCGTCTTCAGGTTAAAACCAAGGACAAAACACAAAAGATATATTGACTCGAAGAGCTGGTCCCTAATTTTTTGTGTATATTAATCATAAATGGGTATGTTGCCTTTTATAATTATTATCTAAATGGGACTCCGAATACATGCCAACACCAACAACAGCCTAAAGGCGTTTCTCGCCATCATTTATTTATTTATTTACTTATTTATTACAGCTGTAGCATTTAGATACGTATCCACAACCATTCACACATGATGGGAAGACAGTATTCCTTTTGTTGGAGGAGGAAATCACCGTGCCTTGAAAGGGAAGGCAGCGGGACCCAGTGGCGTAGCTTGGAGAGGGCGGGGGACATTTGTCCCCGGGCGCCACGTGCCAAGGCCGCCAAAATGAGGAAAATACAGCTATTCGTTATCACAGATGCACTCGAAGGGGGCGCCAAGTTTATGTTTTGTCCTCGGGCGCTAAGTACCCTCGCTACGCCACTGGCGGGACCATGCATTTTGGTGGGCGTGGGCCTAGAAGTACGTATTAAGTGCTAAGAAGAATGAGTCGGAGACCCAAGAATGAGTCGGAGACCCAACAACCTTACCTACCCACTGAGAAAGTGAGTTATAACAAATTTCAAATGTCCTTTATTATATTGATGATAACCGGAAGGAATTAAACCAATGTTATAATCCACATGTGCTCTCTTACTGTTTCAACAGCCGGACTTCGAGCGATAATTTTTTTTCTTTTT